>JARBWK010000018.1:9806943-10056943 GCA_030556195.1 Anolis apletophallus
AGAAAGCCCGGCGGCGGGTTGCGGACAGATGGTAGGTCCTCACATTTGGGATGACCAGGAGGTTTAGCTCTTCGGAGCGCCGTGTTCTGGTGGGATGATATGGGACAAGGCGGTCCCGCAGGTATACTGGCCCCAGACCATGTAAGGCCTTAAAAGTCAGGACTAACACTTTGAAGGCAATCCGGCATTCAATTGGGAGCCAGTGCAGTTCGCGCAGGATTGGCGTGATGTGGTGGCCAATCGGGACCCCTGCCAGGAGTCGCGCTGCAGCGTTCTGCACCAGCTTGAGTCTCCGGATTACCGACAGAGGACGGCCAATGTAAAGAGCGTTACAGTAGTCCAGCCTCGAGATGACCGTGGCTTGGATCACTGTGGCTAAGTCGCGCCGGGACAAATAGGGGGCCAGCTTCCTCGCCTGGCGAAGATGGAAAAATGCTACCCTGCTGACGCTGGAGATGTGGGCCTCCATCGACAACAGGGGGTCCAAGGTTACTCCTAAGCTCTTAACAGAGGGCGACGGACATAATGTCACGCCGTCCAGGGTTGGAAGCTGAACATCCCTACAGCCCGGAGGACCCAGCCACAGGATCTCTGTCTTTGCCGGATTCACCTTCAACCTACTGGCTCGCAGCCATCCAGTGACGGCCCTCAAGGCAACGATAGAAATTATCGGTACGGATTCAAGGCTGCCCTCCATCTTCAAGATAAGCTGGGTGTCATCAGCGTACTGATGGCACACCAGCCCAAAACTACGCACCAGCTGGGCAAGTGGTCGATATAGATGTTAAATAAGAGGGGGAGAGAATAGCCCCTGAGGAACCCCGCGCAAAGAAGCGGGAACCCCGGAGACATCCTTGCCCTCCTCACTCGTTGTAGCCGGTTCCGAGGAAGGAGGTCACCCAACTAAGGGCTGTCCCCCTTAATTTGTGCTTAGACCTTGAAGATTTGAGCGGAGAATACGTCCTCACTCCACGGGATCGTGTCCCCGGTCCCGAAGAAGCCCCTACAGGTGAAACGGCTGTGTGCAGGGATTTCCCTGACTGTCGACCGGAACGGAGCACCATACCACTCTTTATTGGATTATAATTTCTTTGACACTGACTTTACTACGGACTCTTTAAGGAACTGTTTTGATTTAAGTACTTCACATATGGACTGTGACTCTTTTGCTCGCCACATGCTTTGAGTGTTGAATATACAACTATGTTTGATGTGATATATTGAAAATAACATATACAAGTTGTACATTTGGATAAGTGCATGATTTATTGAGCTCCCTCTTTTTCTATTTAAAATTTTCTGATGAAACAGCATGTGGAGGGCTACACATTTTGTAATACCCAAATCGGACTGCACGTACCCACTGACTTCCCTAAACTAGACAGCTTAACCCATTCGATATGCCAGCTGGTCAGCGAAATAGGGGCATAAGAATATTAAACAAACCCAGCGAGATAACCACAAGACTAGACGTGCTACAGACAAAGCCCTTGCCTTGGCATCCACCCATGGCATCTTGTCTCCAAACGTCTTCCCCAAAGCTGCTTCCCATTAGAGGAACCTATCATTGTCTCTTTCTTTGGTAGGTTCTACATCCAGTTTGTCTTCCTTCCACCCAGCAAAAATGGCCGCGGGAAGCACAGATTATCTTCCTCCTCCCACGCAACCCCAGGGGATACTGTGAGGTTTCCCTTGACTCACTCAGCCCTGATTTCGTCAACGATAAAGCTACATCCACTGTTGAGAGATGCCAACAGGGCCACCACTCTGGGATTTTTATCTTGTAGCCCCAAAGGCCTCAGGAATGTTTTTTAGGGAGGGCAAGGAAACTGATCTAGCGGCATGCATAACCCATATGCCCTCCTCCAAGCTTTCCCAACTCCTCAGACCAATTTGCATGCAATAATGTCTTGGTCTCTGCCCAAATCTTCGTCTCAAATTGTTACAACAGATTCCAGAATGAGTGTGCTTCTGTAGGGAATAAAATTCAACCATAATTCTTCGCCTTTGTGGCATCTACACACGCACACATAGACTGGAAGTAGGGATGGGAAGAAGATTGTTCAAAAATTCTTTAAAAGGAGAAAGAAACACTATTTTGAAGTGTTGGGAAACTTTGATCATGAAAATCCTGGACTCATGAGAATCTTTGACATTCAGGACTTATAGTCCTGCACAAAATTTAGCCTTGATACTTTTTTGTGCAGAAAACTCTGTTTTATGTACAGAAGTGCAATTTTTGTGCACAGCCAGTCCCCAACTCCAACACTCCCTGCACCCAAAGTAATGTCACAGTACAAAAATAATGACAAAATAGGTCTTTGTCTATAGTCACATGTCTGATTGGTCTCACCACACTAGTGGGAAAACCAGGAATCTTCAAAGCCTTTTGGAAATGTGGCCCTTTTGGGGATTAATTGGGATTTCTCTAACAAGGTCATGCCTTTCCAAATAGATGATTATATCTAATAGTGTGTACAAATTTTAGAAGCCAATAGTCTAGTTGGCTAAAGGTGGATGCATTCAGAAACAAGATCTCGCTCTAGTTGGTCAATGATGGAAGCTTTCAGATACAAGATCTTGTTGTAGTTGGCCAAAGATGGAAGCATTCAAAAACAAGATCTTTCTCTAGTTGGCCAAAGATAGAAGCATTCAGAAACAAGACCTTGCTCTAGTTTGTCAATGATGGAAGCATTCAAGAACAAGATCTTGCTCTAGTTGATCAATGATGGAAGCTTTCAGTTGGCCAAAGTTGGAAGCATTCAGAAATGAAATCTTGCTCTAGTTGGCCAAAGATGGAAGCTTTCAGTTGGCCAAATATGGAAGCATTCAGAAACAAGATCTTACTCTAGTTGGTCAATGATGGAAGCTTTCAGTTGGCCAAATATGGAAGCATTCAGAAACAAGATCTTGCTCTATTTGGTCAAAGATGGAAGTATTCAGAAATGAGTTCTTGCTCTAGTTGGTCAATGATGGAAGCTTTCAGTTGGCCAAAGATGGAAGCTTTCACAAACGAGATCTTGCTCTAGTTGGTCAATGATGGAAGCTTTCAGTTGGCCAAAGATGGAAGTATTCAGAAATGAGATTTTGCTCTAGTTGTCCAAAGATGGAAGCTTTCAGAAACAAGATCTTGCTCTAGTTGGTCAATGATGTAAGCTTTCAGTTGGCCAAAGATGGAAGCTTTCAGAAACAAGATCTTGCTCTAGTTGGTCAATGATGGAAACTTTCAGTTGGCCGAAGATCAAGCATTCAGAAACAAAATCTTGCTCTAGTTGGTCAATGCTGGAAGCTTTCAGTTGGCTAAAGATGGAAGCATTTGGACAAAAAGATCTTTCTCTAGTTTTCCAAAGATGGAAGCATTAGGACAAAAAGATCTTTCTCTAGTTGGCCAAAGATGGAAGCATTCAGAAACAAGATCTTGCTCTAGTTGGTCAATGATGAAAGCTTTCAGTTGGCTAAAGATGGAAGCATTCGGACAAAAAGATCTTTCTCTAGTTGGCCAAAGATGGAAGCATTAGGACAAAAAGATCTTTCTCTAGTTGGCCAAAGATGGAAGCATTCGGACAAAAAGATCTTTCTCTTGTTGGCCAAAGATGGAAGCATTCGGACAAAAAGATCTTTCTCTAGTTGGCCAAAGATGGAAGCATTAGGACAAAAAGATCTTTCTCTAGTTGGCCAAAGATGGAAGCATTCAGACAAAAAGATCTTTCTCTTGTTGGCCAAAGATGGAAGCATTAGGACAAAAAGATCTTTCGCTAGTTGGCCAAAGATGGAAGCATTCAGAAACAAAATCTTACTCTAGTTGGTCAATGATGGAAGCTTTCAGTTGGCCAAAGATGGAAGCTTTCAGAAACAAGATCTTGCTCTAGTTGGTCAATGATGGAAGCTAAAGATGGAAGCTTTCAGAAACAAGATCTTGCTCTAGTTGGTCAATGATGGAAGCTTTCTGTTGGCCAAAGATGGAAGCATTCAGAAACAAAATCTTACTCTAGTTGGTCAATGATGGAAGCTTTCTGTTGGCCAAAGATGGAAGCATTCAGAAACAAAATCTTACTCTAGTTGGTCAATGATGGAAGCTTTCTGTTGGCCAAAGATGGAAGCATTCAGAAACAAAATCTTACTCTAGTTGGTCAATGATGGAAGCTTTCAGTTGGCCAAAGATGGAAGCATTCAGAAATGAGATCTTGCTCTAGTTAGTCAATGATGGAAGCTTTCAGTTGGCCGAAGATGGAAGCATTCAGAAACAAGACCTTGCTCTAGTTCAGGGCTGTCCAACTGCTGGCCCTGCAGGTGTTTTGGAATTCAACTCCCAGAAATCCTAGCCAGTTTACCAGCTGTTAGGATTTCTGGGATTTGAAGGCCAAAACACCTGCAGGGCCGGCAGTTGGACAGCCCTGCTCTAGTTGGTTAATGATGGAAGCTTTCAGTTGGCCAAGGATGGAAGTATTCAGAAATGAGATCTTGCTCTTGTTGGTCAATGATGGAAGCTTTCAGTTGGCCAAAGATGGAATTATTCAGAAACAAGATCTTGCTCTAGTTGGCCAAAGATGGAAGCTTTCAGTTGGCTGAAGATGGAAGCATTCAGAAACAAGATCTTGCTCTAGTTGGCCAAAGATGGAAGCATTTCTTTGTCCAATGGTAGAAATACTGAGAAAACAAAGTGAAAGAAAGAGAAAATAGGGGAAAGTGGCTCTCCAGATTCTACTGAACTTGAGTTTCCATTAGCCTCAAATTAAATGATCAATAATGTTAAAGGATGACTGGAGCAGGAAAATGTCTAGATTCCAATAATATCTAGCTTTCCATAGCTTTTCAATTCATGCAGGAGGTAGACCTTTGTTGTCTCAAATCTTCAGATGCCCAAATGACACTAAGTAAAACCAGGCAAATTGACAAGAGATGCATCTCATGTAGAAAGTATACCATTTCGCCCAGTGTACAAGAACATTTTGCAATCCATGGCTATATTTATACATTCCATGTCCCAAGACCTCTGTTTATTGAAGTCCGGGTACTTTTGGAAAACAAATCTGTTGTGCTTAAAGCGAAGCTGTGTCATGCGTTCCTTCTTCCTGCTTGCGATTGCTCTAGTGGGGACCGTTCTTGTGAATGAAGTGTAAATAATGGCTGCCTTCCACTTGGAAAAGCCAATGGGATCAAGTTTCCATGTACATTGACAAACTGACCTATGTGAGCTTAACTGCGCACGGCCTTCTTGGCACAGGGCAATGTGGCGGAGAAGAAACAGCGAAACTTCTGCTCCAGCACGGCACGGTCCCTTCGCTCCAACAAAACAAAATAAATTCTGGGCAAGATCTTAGAAGCAGAGAATGGTCAAGAGAGGCATTTCAAGAGAGGCCACTCATGGGGGTGGATTCCTGCTCTCGTGGATGTTGAACAGAAGTGCTCTCATTGATGATAAAGACCAGTGGATTGCATCCTGCATCATCTTTCCTATAAAACTATATAATATAAATGGGAAATAAATTCTGTTCCTAGTTTGACATTGTTATTTCCTGTTTAATTGTGCAGTCCTTACTTTGAAAATAGTCATTCTACTCCAGCAACTTCATTTTCTGAAGAGAATGGGCATCCGTACTTCTCAGGGTCCCCATACAGATCTCAGAACCGCTACCACAGATAATCCCCTACAAGATCCTCCCGTGGCCTCTGAGTTAGATGGGGATCAGTTGGACTGGGATCAGTCCTGGGATTTCCCAACTGGGGACCTTGGGGTCAACATGGAGAGCCCAGAGGCCAGAGTAGAGATTGGATCGGCCGCTGCCCAAGGCAGCACGGAGGAGATAGCTGAGGGAGGCGGCTCCGAGCAGAGATTCACTAAGAGTACGGGAAGGATTGGCGAGTCGCTACCCGAATGGTAGTCAGACCATGCCTGGGCCCGGGCTCTGGCCCATTGCCCACATGCCTGCCACTGGGAGATGACTTCAACCAGCCCAACCTCCATCGCTCTATGCCACCACTGAACATCACAGAGATTTTGTCCTCCGCTCAAGACCCTCCCCCCCACCGCCGAGGCCTTTCGGGGGAGGCAGGATGGCTGGGCGAGGGTCGACTGAAGATGGCGATTGACCTTGAAGACGCCGGAGCAAACCGGACGTCTTCACCCTCTGTAGACCGGAAGTCCACAAAGAATCTACAGCGGAAGTTGCGTGTGCGACCCATGAGGCGGAAACGATGCCGGAAGAGGAGGAGCCATCAAGACCCAACTTCCAGTCCCTTCCAGGAACACCGGGATTCTGAGCCCGGGATTCTGCAGCAAATCCCCCCCCCAAAGAATATGTATGTGTGTGCACCCAGGCAGCAAACGCTGTGCCCGGGGTTTTGGCTTTTCCCGGGCTCACAGAGAAGAGCCTTTTGCAGTTTGAGGAGGGACCACAGTCAGAATACTTCGGTTTGAATTTTACCTCTTCTTATACCCATTGTTATTACTGCTGTATTATTGCATGTGCATGGAATGTAGGTATATGACCAGTTGGATTACTTATAATATTAGGCACTTACAGTAGCATTCATTCTATTATACATTAGGTTGGTTTCTCACCCCAATACTCTTTGATGCTTTAGATCCTGGCAGGCAGGAGAGGCAGGGAAGCCTGGAAAAAATGTAAACAGAGAGGTTTACTCAGAAGTAAATCCACAAAGGAGGGCCCTTCATCCAAAGTGCCCTCCTTTGCAGATTTACTTCTGAGTAATCCTCTCTGTTTACATTTTTTCCAGGCTTCCAGCCGAAAGAAGGAGCGAGTTTAGGGCTTGCCTTGCCATAATACTTATTGGCAAGGGAGGCGGGAGGGTGGTGAGAGAGAAGGAGGGTGCCCCCCCTTACGACCTAATAACGACACTTAAGAAAATCCTGGCCCCCGAAGTTCTATAAAGCAAGTCCACTTCCTGGTTGGCGTTCCAGGTGCGGAAATACTCAAAAGTAGCATTTCATTTTACGGATTTCTTCCGAATCATTTCATTTTCATAACTTTTTTCTCATGCCTAATAGATAGATAGATATATCTGGGATTTACCAAACTGATTAGATTTGGGCCAGAGACAGACTAATTTCAAGTTTTGGTAGCGTCCCTAATTTAAGGAGCCCCCGGTGGCACAATAAGTCAAACCCTTGTCGTGGAAGGACTGAAGACTGACAGGTCAGAGGTTCGAATATGGGAGAGTGCGGGTGAGCTCTCTCTGTTAGCTCCAACTTCCCATGTGGGGACATGAGAAAAGCATCCCACAGGATGGTAAAACATCAAAAACATCCGGGTGTGTCCTGGGCGATTCCCTCTCACCAGAAGCAACTTGCAGTTTCTCAAGTAGCTCCTGACATGAAAAAAAATATCCTTAATTTAAAATGGGAGCAAATGTCTCCATACAGGGAGAGACATTACTTACTGTCCGTCCCCGTCCCCCCCTTTCGAGAACGAGAAAGTCCTGTTCTTTCAACTCACAGATGTTTTCTAAATGAAAAAAAGAAATGTTCTTTTGACCTTTAGTGAATGAGAAAATGTGGTCAGAACTGGCATTTGCCACTCAGTGAGCTGTTTACAGCAGCTGCCAATGACGCCTCTCAGCCAGGAATCTCCTGCGAGCTGGGTTTTGGGAATATTTTGACCCAAGAGGTCCAGAAAAGTCAGCAAGATGTCTGGGGCCACGGAGAAAGGGGCTGATTCCAACCGCCAGATTGGGCAAAGAAGGTCTGTTCAGTTTCTGATCAGAGCTCAAGGAGGATGAAATTTCTTTCTCTTCCTATGAAAGGCAAGCTAAATCAGGGGTGCTCACACTTTTTCAGCATGGGAGCTACTGATTAAAAAACCAAGTCCCAAAGATCACCTACCCAGAAATGTAAGACGTATAACTATTTTCTTATTTATTTATATTTATTATTCATTTTTATGTACCGCTCCTTCCAGCAGGCTCGGGGCAGTTTACATAAAATGAAGTTATAAAACATCAACATTTCAATTTAATAACAACAATATAAAACAGAGCATGAAAATACATCCAACCACCCCATTTCTCCCACACTGCCATATTACCACACATATTATCAGCCAGAAAGTAAGAAGAGAGGCTGTTGAACTGCAAGGCCATTTAATACGCAGCAAGGTAAACAAAGGGGCATGCAAAAATACATCCAACCACCCCGTTTCTCCCACATTTCCATATTCCCCAACATATATTTCTCAAGGAACAAAGCAAGCAGAGAGGCTTTGGAGGTAAAAGGCCACAGAACAATCAAGCACCCACCCCAAAGTAAAAAGACCAACCTTTGAGATGCGGTAAGGAAATGACCCCAAAGCGTCCTTCTCCTCCTCCTCCTCCGTCGTTGCTCCTATTTCCACGCCGCCAGCATGCGTGCCGCCTCCAAGAGCTCACGAGAAGTCCGAGGGGCAGAATGGGCGCTTCTGCGCATGTGCGCGGGGCCAGCCATGCATCATGTCATCCAGGCCCGCCCCCTTTGGTCTCCTACGACTCTGAGTGGCTGGAGAAGGATGGAGGGAGGAGGAGGAATCCAAAAGAGGGGGCCCATTCTGCCTCTTGGACTCTGGAGCTTTTGGAGGCGGCGCGCGAGCAGGGAGCGGGGAGGAGCAACGACGGAGGACTTCTTTGCAGCGTGCAAGGGCGCGTGAAGAGGACCAACAGCAAAAAAAACCTGGTCAGGGGCCTGAAGATCACCAGGATGAGGCCTGAAGATCACCCTGGTGATCCCGATCACCATTCTGAGCACCCCTGTGCTAAATTAATCCTGTGAGAAACAGAGCATTTACATCAATTACGAGGGAGAGGGGAGAGAGTATAAGAAGGGAGTTTCCTCCATGCCCAGTTTGGTAGCCTTCTTTCAGGAGCTTTAGGCCGGCCACTATTGGGCAGGACATGTTGTCACGAAAGGAAAGGGACAAATGCTTCTCAATGAGATCCAGAATAGCAAAAAGGAAAGTAAGGGATGTAAAGTCCTACAATCTTGATAGCTGGAGGGACCACAACAAGGATCATCTACTCCAGTGTTTTTCAACCTTTTTTGAGCCGCGGCACATTTCTTACATTTGCAAAATCCTGGGGCACACCACCAACCAAAATGACACAAAATGACACTCTAACACAGTCATACATATAGTTAATATGTTTTTAGATGTATTTATACACTCAGTGTGAAACCTGGGCCTGTTTCGATGAACACAACATAGATATCCTGGCAGGAATGGCAGAAAGACACAAACTTCCCACACAGAACTCCCATAACCAAGAGAAAATACTATAAGAGTTTGGTGGGTATTGACCTTGAGTTTTGGAGTTGTAGTTCACCTACATCCAGAGAGCACTGTGGACTCAAACAATGTTGGATCAGGACCAAACTTGGCATGAATAGTCAATATGCCCAAATATGAACGCAGATGGCGTTCAGGGGAAACAGACCTCGACATTTGGGAGTTGTAGTTGCTGGGATGTATAGTTCCCCTACAATCAAAGAGCATTCTGAACCCCACCAATGATAGGACTGGGCCAAACTTCCCACACAGACCCCCAGGAGGCAAGAGGAGGTCTCTACTTGGGGAAAGGGAGGCGGGCCTTCCCAATGCATGGAGAGGAGAGACCAAGTAGACAACGGGTGGGGGTGTGTTTGTAATTTTGTGCCTTTATTGAAGTAGGTTTCTTAGGTTTTTTATACTTCAACACACTAGACTCTCCCTCCCCCCTTCCTGGAGGTTCTAATTTCCCACAGCACACCTGATGATTGCTCACGGCACACTATAAGAGTTTGGTGGGTATTGACCTTGCATTTTGGAGTTGTAGTTCACCTATATCCAGAGAGCACCCTGGACTCAAACAATGTTGGATCAAGACCACAGTTGGCATGAAAACTCAATATGCCCACAGATGAACACAGATGGAGTTTGGGGAAAAATAGACCTTGACATTTGGAAGTTACAGTTTTTGGGATTTATAGTTAACACACAAACAAAGAGCATCCTGAACTCTTGCAAAAATGGAATTGAACCAAACTTGGCATATTGAACTCTCATTACCAACAGAAAGTACTGGAAGTACTGAAACACAGATGGAGTTCCAGGGAAATAGACCTTGACATTTGGGAGGAAGGCTGGCGAGGGAGTCCCTCACAGAATCCCGCCTGTCTTTCCTTCCTCCGAGGGTCCACCTGCCAGGCCCCGACCCTTTCCTTCCATGAAGGAAGGCCCCTTCTCTCCTTTGGGGCCCTGGGGGGGGGGAGCCGGTCCAAGGGGAAGGGCACCCTGGGGCCTCACCTGGGGCACAGTAGGCCCGGGCCGGGGTGCCTCCAGAAGCAGCTGGATCTTTCGCTTCCTTCACCGCCGCAGGAGGCAGGTGCATGCGTCTGTCACTCCTGGGACCTAGTGCCCATGCGCCCAGACAAGCGCACTTCCACTTCCACCTCCGTTCCCCGCTCTCCCTCGATTGGAGGCTGGCTGGCTGGGGAAACGGCCGAAGGAGGTGGCGCCCAGCCCCTTCTTCTTTTTCTTCGCCACCGCCCGGCCCTTCCTCCTCCTCCCCCAAGCAGCAGCAGCAGGAGTTCGGCAGGAGGGGGAGAAGGGGGGGAGAGAGAGGTTTTCCATGACACACCACGTGATCCCTCAAGGAAGAGTAGTGTGTCGCAGAACAGCAGTTGGGAAACACTGATCTACTGAACCCTACTGAAGAAAATATATGGCCAACACTGATATCCATATCATACTGTTAATAACCATCCCTAGAATCATAGAGTTGGAAGAGACCTCATGGGCCATCCAGTCCAACCCCATTCTGTCAAGAAGCAGGACAATCGCATTCAAAGCACCCCCAACAGATGGCCATCCAGCCTCTGTTTAAAAGCCTCCATATAAGGAGCCTCCACCTACATACACATGGTAGTAATATTCCATAGTTTAATTACAAGCCATGGGGAACAGCAGGATAAATAGATGGATAGAAGGATGGACAGATGAATAGTTGGATAGATAGATAGATAGATAGATAGATAGATAGATAGTGGACCTGGTTGATCAAGAAAAAAAATGATGGACATGCATGTTTAATCCAGTTTAAACATGACAGCATCCGGGTTTGGAAGCCCATGCCTTCCCTCTGCATTTGAACAGGGCCATTCATAAGTGGTGGAAAAGCATGGGCTTCCAAACCCGGAAAAGAAGGCAAGGGAAAGGAAAACCCTTTCCAAAAATGGCGATTCCTTTCCGAAAACGACGGCGGTGGCTTCAAATTTGGTAATTACTTCCGGGTTGCTTAAAGCGCTTCAGAAACGCTTCCAAACTACGAGGGCAGGTCAATAAGTCAGTGACTTTTTGACTGAAACACGGGTTTCTGGATAAAAAAAATCATTTTCTTTTTCTTTTTTTTTTATTAATTAAATTTTTATTGAAAGTTTTGAATACATACAGATGGAAAAAGGGGGGGGGTGGTTTTGGGGTAGGGCGGGTTGAGGGTATGGGGAGGAATGGAGGGTGGGCAGGGGTAAGGGTTGGAGGCGGTGGTGGAGGTTGTTTGGTCCGGGTTCTGGGAAGGATAGTAATGGGTAATGGTGATGGGAAAAAATAGAGATAGGGGTAACTTGTTTCCTTCTAAGTTCCTTGTTCATGGGTGCATCTTGTTTTTTCTCGTACAGTCTCTCTCCTTGTTAAGCTGGACATTTCTTTTTTACAAGTTTTCTTTTTAGGCTCTTTTTCCTTCTTTTTCCAGAGCCGGGTCTTCATAACCCTCTTGATATAAAAGCAATCTATTGTTTTTAGTTTTTGTCCTTTTAAAAACTCTTTTCACTTAGCCTTCAAAATCTTTCCAGTGTTTGGTGTCCATTGTCCGTTCCTTGTCTTTTAGTGTAGCTGGATCTGTACCTTTTCGTTTTCCTCGGCTTCCTTTCTAACCGTTCTCTTTAGGAGATTCGAGGCCTTTTATATCCATCCCCAGGATGCCACATCTCGTAGGCCTAAAATACGCCTCCAGAGAGTAGGGGCAATTTTTCTTTAGGATTTTCTTTCTTCCTTGCTGGGTTGTTCTCGTCCAGCTTCTCTTCCTATTGGGCTGCGTCCCATTCTTTTTGCCATCGTTCTTATCTGTATCCAGGATGGGGCTTTTGGGTGTTGCAGCGGCCTCTTGGTTTTTCCTCTTTTCTCTTTTTTGGGGAGCAGAGGTTTTAGGGCCCTTCGACGTCATTTTTGCAGCTTCCAGTGAGACTTCCTCACTATTTTGGGGGTGAGGTCCTCTTTCCTCTGATACTTCCCGCGGCTTTACATTCTCCTTCCCTCTCTTCTCTCCACCTTCACGTATTGTTGCGTTTTCCCCCTTGCCCTGGGGTGCATCTTTTCCATCATCATAGAAGGTCAGCAGCTCTGGCATTGTGGGGAACGCCTCTTCAGTTGGTTCTGTTCTTGCCTGTTGGGAGTGCTCCCGGACCGCACCCATTTGCTTTTCTTTCCGGGACATCATGGCATCCATCTTCCGTAGGAATCCGTCTTGGGCTTCCCCTATTTTTCGCAGCTCTGCAAGGATGTCCCTCAAAGTTATTCCCTCCTCTTCTGATCCCTCTTCTTGCATCATCCTCCACTCTTTTGCTCTTGAGGTATTTCTTTTTATTTATTTATTTATTTTTATTTATTTTATTTTATTTATTTTTTGTCGTTCCGGCTGTAAATCCTTCCCCTCCGCACTTCCGGTGTGGGTCCGGCTTAGAATTGTGTCCGGGCAGTTTGTTGCCTCCTCTTCCGGTCCCTTTCACACCCTTTTGCTTCTAGGGCGGGAAGAGCCTCTCTCCAAGATGGCCGCCTTCTGGTTCAGGTTGTTGTTTCGACCCCTATATTCCTTGCGCCGCCATCTTGGGTCCAGGGTCTCTCCCCTCTCCGTTTTTCGGGGCTCTCCCAATTCCGTCCGGGGGGAGCCCGCGGGTGATCCTTCTTCCTCCTTTTTCCTCCCCTCAAATTCTAACGGCCCCGGTCGTCTTCCCGTTCTCCCCTCGCGTCTTTGTGGATCCCCCCCTCTGAAGCAGCCTCACCCGGTTCGCTGCTTCCCGATTCCTCCCGGGTGCCCTCCTTATGCTGGGGCTCCTTACCGCCCCTTCGATGTCTGCTTTCCCCCGCTCTCTCTCTTCCTTTCTCTCGCTGTTGAAGTGGGCTGGGCTGGCAGTAAATGCAGGCTCGTGCCCGCTTCCCGATCCGCTGGCTGCTCACCGATGTGGGTTCGCACCGGGCCCTCTCGATCTCCCCCTCTTGAGGAGGGGGGGACTTTTGGAGCCATCGGTGGGGTCCCCTCGGTTTCACTGCCTCTTGGCTGCTTCTTGCAGCCCGAGGTGAGGGCGCGATTCGCCCTCTAGCCTGCGGAATCGGTTGGCGAATTGAGGAGCCCTCAAAACGCCCGTCCTGCCGCCATCTTTGCCCCCTCGATCCCGATCCCCCAATCATTTTATTTTTCAACGTCGTCTCCTTTGAGCTCTAGACACTTTGTCCAACGTTTCTCCAATTTTTTTTATCCCTTCCAAAAAAATAACATTTGTCGAGGTCATCAAAATAGGTATTTGTGAGATGATTTCATTGTTGGAGTCAAATCTCTTTCCGCCGAGCCATTTCTTCAAGTTTGGAAACAAGAAATAGTCACTCGGGGCTAAATCCGGAGAATAGGGCAGAGGAGGGAGCAATTGGTATCCTAATTCATGGATTGTTGGCATGGCAACTGCACATGTGTGCACCCTTGCATTGTCCTGGTGCAAAAGAACCTTTTGATTGGCCAAATGCGGTTGGTTTTTTAAAAAAAATCCTCATTAAATCGACCCAATAAGTTGGCATAATATTTACCGTTGATTGTTTTACCCTTTTGAAGGTAGTCAATGTGGATTATACCGCGTGCATCCCAAAAAACGGTCGCCATGACTTTATTGGCTGACAAACCCACCTTGGCCTTCTTTGGTGCCGACTCACCCCGAGAAACCCACTGTTTTGACTGCTGTTTGGTCTCTGGTGTGTTGCGGTGGATCCACGTTTCGTCCACGGTTACGAAACGGCGCAAAAACTCATCCATATTGCGGTTGAACAACACCAAACACTCCTGCGAAATTGTCACACGATTGCGTTTGTGGTCGATTGTGAGCAAACAGCCCCACTAGATAGATTTATAGATGGATGGATGTTTCCAAGTAGCTGTTTACAACATTATCTTCCATGGATTTGTCAAATGCATCCAAGTTGGAGGACAACTCTACATCCTGTGGTTGCAAATTCCATCATCTAACCATCCACTGTGTACAAAAATATTTTTGAGTAGCCCCCAAATCTGCATAGCGAAAGAAGTTTTTGTGGCCATCTCCATTCCCAAGGCAGCCATGGAACAAAGGCATTCTTGAACATTAAAGCTAAGGAGACCTTTCATTGGCTTTTTTGTCCTAAAGGAATGATGCCTCCGGTGCCAAAACAACAACAAAAAATCCCAACTTCCAAGCTGGTAGAAAATGTACATGTGGCTTCTGAGGATGACATTCCATTCTGCCACCGAAATACCAACGAAATACCGCCCGGCATGTCTGTGCATTTGTGGCTTTACACAAACGTTACAATCTTGGAGAGGCCTTCTCATATTTGACATGTTTTCTTGTACAGAACATGAAACCAAATTATACAGAAGAGGCCACAGCTGGCCCTGGCCCGAAACCGCCATGCCTACGGTCCCCCGCTGCTGTCTTCTTCCTCTTATTATTGTGGTTTGAATTCAATCAAAGATAGCTTACTGGCATATTTTCTGACCCTGGCTTGATTGGCTGTCAACACAACGAAGGGAAGGCTTTCGCTTGCTCCTTCCATGGCAAAGGGAAGCATGCAACCCTTGCAAAGTCATGCAACAATGTGTGTGTGTGTGTGTGTACATAGTTACTTTACTTACTTACTTAGGTGATCCCTCGTAGTTCGAGGGTGATGGTCTTCCAGATGTGGTGTCTTGGCGATGGGTCTATAGGTGGTTGTAGAGCCCTATTCTTGATCCTGCAGTGAGGACATTGGTTTCCAGCTGGAAGGCGATCAGGATTGGCTTGATGTGCCTTCATCTTGGCACGTTTCTCAATTCCGCCTTCCATTTGTTCCTATTTGAATTCTACAGCACTGCTGGTCACAGCTGATCTCCAGTTAGAGCAGTGTTTCCTAACCAGTGTGCCGTGGCACACTAGTGTGCCGTGAGTGATCATCATGTGTGTCGTGGGAAATTGGAACCTCCAATACCCTTTCTTCCCCTCCTGCCGAACACTTTTTCTTCTCCACTCGGGCTCCCTTCTTCCCAGCCTCGCTCTGCCTTGCTTTGCTCACGCTGCCGCTTCTGCGGGAGGGGGGAGGAGGAAGACGTGACCCGTGCGGGCGCTACTGCGCAGACTCGCCCCACGTCTTCCTCCCTCCCCTTCACAGTGCTCTCTGGATAGAGGTGAACTACAACTCCAAAACTCAAGGTCAATGCCCACCAAACTCTTATAGTATTTTCTCTTGGTTACGGTAGTTCTGTGTGGGAAGTTTGATTCCATTCCATCATTGGTGAAGTTCAGAATGCTCTTTGATTGCGGGTGAACTATAACTCCCAGCTGTTGAGCAAGACCTTTTGTGTGTGTCTTTCTGCCATTCCTGCCAGGATATCTATGTTGTGTTCATCGAAACAGGCCCAGGTTTCACACTGAGTGTATATATACATTTAAAAACATATTAACTATATGTATTACTTTGTTAGTGTCGTTTTGAGTCATTGGTTGGTGGTGTGCCCCAGGATTTTATAAATGTAAAAAATGTGCCACGGCTCAAAAAAAGGTTGAAAAACACTGAGTTAGAGCGCTCAAGGGCCAGGGTTTCCCAGTTCTTGGCATATATGCCACAGTTTTTTAAGGTTGGCTTTAAATCTTTTTTTCTGTCTACTAACATTCTGTTTTCTGTGCTTGAGTTCGGAGTAGAGTAACTGCTTTGGGAGACAGCGATTGGGCATTTGGACGACGTGGCCAGTCCAGCAGAGCTGATGGCGTAGGAGCATCGCTTCAATGCTAGTGGTCTTTGCTTCTTCTAGCACGCTGAAAATTGTCTGCCTGTCTTCCCAAGAGATTTGCGGGATTTTTCGGAGGCAGCGCTGATGGAGTCGTTCCAGGAGTTGTGTATGGGAGTGATCCTGGACTCATCGCTGAGCCTGGAACCCCAGGTCTCGGCGGTGGCCAGGGGAGCTTTTGCACAGTTAAGACTCGTGCGTCAGCTGTGCCCGTACCTTGGAAAGTCTGATCTGGCTACGGTCGTCCACGCTCTGGTCACATCCCGAATAGATTACTGCAACGCACTCTATGTGGGGCTGCCTTTGAAGACAGTTCGGAAATTGTAGCTAGTCCAACGGGCGGCAGCCAGATTATTAACCGGAGCTACATACAGGGAGCATACCACCCCCTGTTGTGTCAGCTCCACTGGCTGCCTGTCCACTTCCGAGCTCAATTCAAAGTGCTGGTTTTGACCTTTAAAGCTCTATACGGTTCCGGCCCAGCTTACTTGTCCGAATGCATCTGCCGCTACGTCCCACCTTGTAATTTAAGATCAGCCAGGGAGGCCCTGTTCTCACTCCCGCCAACTTCTCAAATGCGGTTGGTGGGGACGAGAGAGAGGGCCTTCTCGGTGGTGGCTCCCCGTCTGTGGAATGCGCTTCCAAGTGACATACGATTAACCCCATCCCTCCTGGCGTTCAGGAAAAAAAAGAAATCGTGGCTCTGGGACCAGGCTTTTGCACATTAGCACAATGCAGCACTTTGGATTGGAATTGGAATTGATAAGTTGATGGTTATGACTCAATGCTTATGTGGTGGACGGAACTCTGTTTTTAACTTAAATGTATGTGTATTATGTGATTATGCTAATTGTATTTTAATCCTGAATGTCTATGGTTTTATATTGTATTTATATTGTGTATCATCATCAAATTGTTGCCTTTTGTTAGGCCGCTCTGGGTCCCCCCTCGGGGGTTGAGAAGAGCGGGGTAGAAATGATGTTAATAATAATAATAATAATAAAATAAATACAAATGTAAGGTTTGTTTGTAGGATTAGCATAACTCAAAAACCACTGGACGAATTGACACCAAATTTGGACACAATACATCTATCAGGCCAATGAGTGACCATCACTCATAAAAACATTGAGAAACACAGCGGAAGAGACTTTAAAAGCCAAAAAATAAAACTACATGTCACAACACACCTGCAGGGCCGTAAAATTCATATATGTTTGATCCAAAAATGGTTCAAAACAGACAGAGCATGGTTCAGATCATGATATGAATAGCCAGTTTAACAGGTGTCACCCAATAACACCTTCTGGGTATGACCCTCCAAAGCAGTACCCCCAAACCCCATTTCTGCAAGGCGATCCATATATAGATACAGTATATATGTCCTCTTGGTATGATTGAGGGGTCAGAGGTTGACCCCTCAACCTCTGAGGATGTCTGCCATAGATGTGGGCAAAATATCAGGAGAGAATGCTTCTGGAACACAGCCAGACAGCCCGGAAAACTCACAGCAACCCAGTGATTCCGGCCATGAAAGCCTTCAACAACAAAGAGTGAAATCTGTTTTTCACTAACAGTGGAGAAGGACATAAAACGACACCTCTTTGAGATCAGACTCCTATCAGGCTCCCTGTGTTGTCACTTCCGAAGAATCAAATAAATTAATAACCCTGGGCTAAGTATCCATTCCCTTCCTTCCATCCTCGAACTAGGCTAAATTAAATGTCTTCCAACTTAACATGCCATATTTTACGAATCCAGCCCCATTGATGGGCATTGTCTATGAATGTTTTTGCATGGTGAAAGGCATTGGCCTTATTCCACTGATTCGTGTTATTGGACCTTTTGTAAAAGGCAGCTTTTGATACAGTAGACCAGTGTTTCCCAACCTTTTTTGAGCCGCGGCACACTTTTAACATTAAAAAATCTGGGGGCACACCACCAACCAAAATGACACAAAATGACACTCTAACACAGTAAAGAATGGCTGGGGGTTGGTGGCCTGCTGGGAGCAGTTGCTGGGAATGCCAAAGCTGGGGAGGGGGCGGAGCCAGGCTGTGCCATGCCCCACCCCCTATCCCCGGCTTCACCTCTCCCAGCAGCTGCTCCAGCCTTGAGGGGCAGTGCCAAGCCAGCGGTGCCAGAGCCAGCACAATGCTGGCTTGGCACTGTCCCCTCAATACTGGAGCAGCTGCTGGGAGTGCCGGCCGGGAGGGGCAGAGCCAGGCCGTGCCATGCCCCGCCCCCTCCCCCCAGCTTCAGCTCAGCTCTCCTCAGTGGGTGGGGCTCCTCCTCCACGCGGCTTCAGCGAGCGAGGGGCAAGAGACATGGTAGGAGTCATGGCGGATTGGAGGCTGGCTGGGGAAATGGCCGAAGGAAGCGGCGCCCCGGCCCCTTCTTTTTCTTCGCCACTGCCCGGCCCTTCCTCCTCCCCCCCCAAGCAGCAGGAGTTTGGCAGGAGGGGGGAGGAAGGGGGGCAGAGAGCTTTTCTCGCGGCACAGCAGGAGGTCCGTCACGGCACACTAGTGTGTCACGGCACACTGGTTGAGAAAGACTGCAGTAGACCAGTGTTTCCCAACCTTTTTAAAGCCGTGGCACACTTTTTACATGTACATAGTCCTGGGGCACAACACCAACCAAAATGACACAAAATGACACTCTAACACAGTAATACATATAGTTAATAGGAATTTACTTTGAGTTTTGGAGTTGTAGTTCACCTACATCTAGAGAGCACTCTGGACTCGGGGCTGGCGAAGCAGGCAGGCAGGAAGGCGGCGGGGGCAGCGGGCAGGGAGCCGGAGGGAGGCCGAGAGGGGGAGGAGGGGGAGGAAGGGAGGGAGGGGCCCTGCGGGGAGCCGTTCTCCCGGTTTGCGCCTCCGTCGGGCTTGGCGAAGCCGCGACCTGGGAGAAAGGCTCCCCGGAAGGGACAGGCCCTGCCTGGGAGCCGGGTTTGGATGGCACGCGTCTCCCGCCGGTCTTGGCGGAAGATGCAAGCCGGCCAAACTCGGCTCCCAGGCAGGGCCTGGGAGGGAGGCCCGCTGTCTTCGGCAAAGCCGGGGCCTCTGTTGGTGTCGCAGCCCGGGCTGCAGAGGCCTCCGCGACACCAACCAGGGCCCCGGCTTTGGCGATGACAACGGGCCTCCCTCCTCCTTTTAGGTCTTCAGCAGCTAACGCCGCAGCCAACTATTCCCCGGCAGCGGCACTGGCTGCTGAAGACCTAAAAAGAGGAGAGAGACCTGTCGTCCTCACCAGCTCCGGGGCCTCGATTGCTGCCGTGGAGGCTTCCGGAGGCCAGGCAGCGACACCAACCGAGGCCCCGGCTTTGGCAAAGATAGCAGGCCTCCCTCCTCCTTTTAGGTCTTGACGATGCTGCGCTGGAGTGACGTCACCCTTCCCTCCTCCCTCGAGCGTGCAGGGCGGGAGGAAACAGCTGAAGGAGGAGGCGCCTTGGCCCCTTCTTCTTCGCCGCTACCGCCCAACCCTTCCTCCTCCTCTCCTTCCCCCCCCCCGCAAGCAACAGGAGGGGGAGGAAAGGGAGGGAGAAGTTTTCTCGCGGCACAGCAGGAGATCGCGCATGGCACACTAGTGTGCCGGGGCACAGCAGTTGAGAAACACTGCAGCAGACCACGCATTGTTAATCCACCGCCTAGCCATGACAGGAGTCAGGGGGACTGCTCTGAAATGGGTGTCCTCCTTTCTCCTCGATCGGGGACAGCGAGTGGAGTTGTGGGGTGCCTCAGGGAGCCATTCTTTCCCCTTTATTACTTAACATCTACATGCGGCCACTTGCCAATTTGTTGTGACGTTTTGGTCTGGAGTGTCATCAGTATGCAGATGACACCCAGCTGGTGCTGAGGATGGACGGCCGGCCGGACTCTGTACCCGATTGTTTCCAACAATGCCTTGAAGCCATGACTGGTTGGCTACGAGCCAGTCGGTTGAGAGTGAACCCGTCAAAGACGGAGATCCTTTGGCTGGGCCATCCAGGTGGGTGTGAGCTCTGGCTGCCTACTCTGGACAGCGAGGCACTACGTCCATCATCCCTAGTAAAGAGCCTGGAGGTCCAATTGGACCCTCTGCTGACAATGGAGGCTCAGGTCTCTGTGGTCAGCAGATCTGCCTTTTTCCACCTGCGGCAGGCTAGGCGGCTGGCGCCCTATCTCACCGGAAATGACCTAGCCACGGTGATCCAGGCAACGGTCATCTCGAGGCTGGACTACTGTAACACCCTTTACATCGGTCTTCCATTGTCCGTTATCCAGAAGCTCAAACTGGTTCAAAACGCAGCAGGAAGACTCCTGGCTGGAATGCCGGCCAGGACTCACATTACCCCAACTCTGCAGCGATTGCGCTGGTTGGTCTTGACCTTTAAGGCCTTGCATGGTCTGGGGCCGGTTGTGAAGACTTCGCCGCTGATAGCTAGCGACTTCACTTTAGGGTTTTTCTATTAATCTTGCTGCCAACATAAAAATAATCTTGCTGCCACCAATTTGTGAAGGATCTGTTGATTAGGAGGCTTGTATTTTTTAAATGATGTCACAGAGAGACTTTTGAGGAACAAGAACTTGAATGGTTTATTGTCACAACAGCGTAGAGGTTTCAAAATGTACAGATCTTAGGTGGTTTCACTTCTTTAGAGGCATATGTCTTCTGGTTACTTAATTTCCAACACAATGTTAGATGGTAACTTTTCAAACTTTGAATAACAATGTTATAGATATACTGCCCCAATAGGCTTCCTATCTATTTCTGCTCTATCTCTATACCTTTATAATCTCTATACCTTTATAAAGGCCCCATGTATGTTTGTATGTGTCCGGAGGGCGGAAGGATATGTGGCAGCTTTCTGATTGGGTCCCACTGTGGGATTATTTGCATAAACAACTCCCATTGGCCAGCCAACACGAACATTCCGAGACTCAAAAGTGCCAGGGGGGGGGGGGGGGGAAGGAAAAGGCCTGAGGCAGACAGGCATGGTGGGAGTTTGGTCCAAAACACTTTGCACCCCCCAACAATGAGACAACAAAACCAAACTTGGCACACAGAACACACACAACCCACTTGACGTCTTGGTGCAGTTTGAGGGGAGAATGGACCATGGATAGGCCAGCATTCCAACATCCCAAATCTCAAAGGTGCCAGACAGAGTTCTTTATAAAAAGGCTTCCTTCAGCTGATTTTACAAACTAGGCCTCAGCCTGTATTGACAGTAAGGCTTCCTCAACTTGATTTTCGAGACTAGGCCTCAGCTTGAATTCACAGTAAGGCTTCCTCAACTTGATTCTCCTGACTACGCCTCAGCCTGAATTGACAGAAAGGCTTACTTAACTTTATTTTCCTGACTAGGCCCCCAACAATGACAGAACAAGACTACAGTTGGCACACAGACCCCCCCCCCCAAAGACCCACTCTACATCCTGGTGCAGTTTGAAGGACTTGCAGTACCTTCACTCACTTACTCTGACCAGCACGGGTGACGGACCTGGACCAAACTTGGCACACATAACCCCCATGATGCCCTTTACGTCCTGGTGCAGTTTGGGAAAGATGAACCACGGATTATAGGATTTGTAGTACTTCAAAGCGCTTTGCTTCCCAGAGACCACTGTGGCCCACAACAAAGACCGATAAATATCAAACACAGAGCCCCCATGACCCACTCTATGTCCTGGTGCAGTTTGGAGAAGAGCAGAGCATGGATGATGGGGCTTGAAGTACCTCCACTCACTTCCTGAGACCGCTGCGACCCTCATCCAATGACTGATCAAGACCAAACTTGGCACACAGAGCTCCCATGACCTACACTACATGCTGGTACAGCTTCGAGTAGGATGGAACATGGATGATGGTACTTGAAGTACCTCCACTCCCTGAGACCACAGCGACACTCACCCAATTACCAAGATAGACAAAACTTGACAAAGAGTGCCCCCATGGCCAACTCAACATTCTGGTGCAGTTTGGGGGGAGGACGGATTATGGATGATGGGACTTGCAGTACCTTTACTCACTTCCTGAGACCACTGCGACTCTCATCCAGTGACTGATCAAGATCAAACTTGGCACATAGAGCCCCCATGACCCACTTTACACCCTGGTGCAGTTTTCAGGAGGATGGACCACGGATGATGGGACTTGCAGTACCCACTCACTTCCCGAGACTGCTGCAACCCTCATTCAATGACTGATCAAGACCAAATTTGGCACACAGAACCCCCCTACATCCTGGTGCAATTTGGAGGAGGATGGACCATGGATTATGGTCCATGGTCCATAATCCTTCACTCACTTCCCGAAACCACTGCGAGCCAAATGAACAACTGATATGGACCAAGCTTGGCGCACAATGCCTTCCTCAAATAACCTGGGCACCGCCGGGTCCTCGGCTAGTTACTTATAAGCTTCTCAAGCTTAACGCAGTATTGAAACACAGTCTTTTCTGCTTCCCTCAGGAAAGACTTCAGCAGCTCTCCAAGTTGCCACCAGCTAGTCCCAACCGCTCTGACTAACTGACTAACTGCTCTCCCTAACTGCCAAAATTCAAACGTGCACCTGCCAAAGCCAGGTTCTGCCTCCAGCAACCGAACATTCGAGAGGCTGTGCACCTTTATATTCCCCCCTAACTCTCTGCAATCTGTTCAGCATACAAACATTCAATACAATACAAACCATACATTTAGCCACAAATAAATACAAAACCCTCAATACATATAGTGACTTCACTACACCAGTGTACCTAAGGGACCGTCTACTCCAGGGGTGCCCACACTTTTTCTGCATGTGAGCTACTTATACTAAAACCAAGTCAGCAAAATCTACCAAGAGAGAAGCAGGGCGGAGCCAGGGGAAGGGGGCGGGGCTTGGCAGGGCTTGGCTCCGCCCCCTACCCCTCTGGTTTCAGCATTTCCACAGCTTCTCCAGGGTAGAGGAGGGTAATGCCAAGCCAGTGGTGGCATAGATAGACACTACTGGCTTGGCATTACCCTCTTCTATCCTGAGAAGCTGTGGAAATGCTGAAGCTGGCGGAGGGGGCGGGGCTTGGCGGGACTTGGCTTCGCTCCCTCCCCCCCCCCTCTGGATTCCGCATTTCCACAGCTTCTCCAGGGTGGAGGAGGGTAATGCCATGCAAGTGGCGGCATAGATAGCCACTGCTGGCATGGCATTACCCTCTTCTACCCAGGAGAAGCTGGGGAAATGCTGAAGCCGGCGGAGGGGCGGGGCTTGGCGCGGCATGGCTCCACCCCCTCAGAAGCGCACCATCTAGCTGGGATCGACCTCCCTCAGTCCCGGGATCGACCAGTCGATCGCGATCGACTTTCTGAGCACCCCTGGTCTACTCCCATATGTTCCCCATAGATCTCTTCGACCTGAGGATCCTAATCTCCTGCAGATTCCCTCTCTGCGAACCATTCACTTATCATCAACTAGGCAGAGAGCCTTCTCTGTGGCAGCACCATGCCTGTGGAACAAGCTACCGCCTGAAGTTCGAGCAGTGAGCGAGCTACCGGCTTTCCGGAAAGCTTGCAAAACGGCATTATTCCGACAGGCATTTAGCCTCTGGCCACTCTTGGCTATAGCAGAATACCGTTGAAGTAGTTTTATACTGCATTGCTTTCATGTACAGTATCTACTGTGTTTCCCCGAAAGTAAGACAGCGTCTTACTTTCTTTCCCCCCCCCAAAAGTCCCCCTACGGCTTACTTTCGGGGTACGTCTTATATAACCCAAGACGTCGCCACGCCCACGCCGCCGCCGCAACCGGAGGTGTGCCCGGCACACCAGCGACACACCTCCGCGGCACACCTTTTCGCCAGGCCTCCAAGCAAGGGAGGGGAAAGGAGCCAGGGGCGGGACGACGGCGGCAGCGTCACTGTGGCAGCGATCCTCCCTGCGCCCCTGGCTCCTTTCCCCCTCCCTTCTTTCCTCAAGCAAGGGAGGGGGAAAGGAGCCAGGGGCGTGGTGAGGATCACCGCGTCACAGTGACGCGTCGCCGCTCGTCCCGCCCTGGCTCCTTTCCTCCCTTGCTTGGAGGCCTGGCGAAAAGGTGTGCAGCGGGTGTGCCGCGGCACACCTCCGTGGCGGCGGCGGCGGGACGAGGTACGACTTACATACGGGTACGGCTTATATAAGCCAACATCCCGACACCCCGATACGTCTTACAATCGGGGGTGTCTTACTTTCGGGGAAACACGGTATGTTGTAACTCATTTTGTTTTTCTGATATAGTTCGATGTGCTGTAAACCGTCCTGAGCTAACTGGAAAGGACGGTTCACAAATCGAAATAATCAATCAATCAATCTATCAATCTATATAATAAAAGTCAGTGTTTGCGGGTAGTGGTGCGGTGGTGCGGAGGGAGGAATATGTGCCAGCATTTCGATTGGCTGCCACTGTGGGATTATTTGCATAAAGGGCTCTGATTGGCCAGCCTCAGAACTCCAACATTCTGACCCCAGACAGAGGGGATTGGTTGCCACTGAAATGGTATTTGCATAAAGGACTCGATTGGCCAACCACATTCCAACATTGTAAATAAATGACTCAGAGAGAAAGGGAAGGCCTCAGACATTGTAAAATGACTCAGGATCAGGACCAAACTTGGCAAACAGGGGCCCAATGGCCCACTTCACAACCTGGTGTGGTTTAGGGCAGGATGGGCCACAAATGATGGGATTTGCAGTACCTTCACCTCATTCACTTCCCAAACAACACTGTAGCCCCTATAAATCACAGACCAGGCTCAAGTGGCCCCATTGGGTGAGGGTCGCGTTGTGAAGTGGGCCATTGGGCCCCTGTTTGCCGAGTTTTGTCCAGTGGGCCGCAGTGTTTGACTGCCTGAGGACTTTCCTTTTTCCTCTGAGTCACCTTAGAATGTTGGAATGTGGGTGGCCAATCGGAGTCCTTTATGCAAAACTTGGCAAACAGGGGCCCAATGGCCCACTTCACAACGCGACCCTCACCCAATGCCACAATTACAAATTACAATACAGAGCCCCCATGACCCACTCTACACCCTGGTACTGTTTCAAGGAGGACTGACCACAGACGATGGGACTTGAAATACCTTCACTCATCTTCCGAGACCGCTGCAACCCTCATCCAAAGAATGATCAAGACCAAATGTGACACACAGAGCCCCCATGACCCACTCTACATCCTGGTGCTGTTTGGAGGGGGATGGGCCATGGCCAATGGGACTTGCAGTAGCTTCACTAAGTTCCTGAGACCACTGCAAGCCACATCAACATCTAATAGGAACCAACCTTGGCGCACAATGCCTTCCTCAAACAACCCGGGCACTGCCGGGTCCCCAAGCTAAATAAATAAAATTCTCTCCTTCTCGTGCCAAGTTCCCCTTTCAAAATGCTTCCTATCTCCTCCATTCAGGACAGAAGGGTTTGTCTTCTCCCGCCACTGCAAGGAACGTGTCATGACGGTGTTCCCAGGACTGGGGACAGGGAACAGAGCTGGCAAATTGCCTATATCTGAGGAACGTCAAGTTTCATGTTGCAGCCAATTTGACACACATAGTTTTTTGGGGGTTTTTTGCAAATGAGGGTGGACAGGTAAGAAGGTGAATCTAGCGGCACAAATATGCCAGGTCAGATTCTGGAGAGTCAGGAGCTATGGGAAGCAAGTGCGACACTCCCACCAAAACAAATTCCCATGGCCTCAGCTTAGTCAATAGTAAACCAGTTCCTTCCAAATGCCCTGGAACGGCATGCCGAGTATCCCTTATCCCAAATCCTTGGCACCAGAAGTGTTTTGGATTTTGGAAGACTTGTATTTGCATATACGTACATACCCTGGAAACAGGACCCAAGCTGAAACACGAAATCCATTTTTTTGTTTCACAGGCACCTCACACGCATAGCCCGAAGGCACTTTTAGACAATAGCTTTAATAAACACTATGTAGCGAAATTTGAAGAAGAAGAAAAAATTATTCCTGGTTTGGAAGTGTTATTTCCCGTTTAATTGTGCGGTACTTTCTTTGAAAGAGGCTGTTCTGCTCGACTCCAGAAACTTCGTTTTTGTGGCTGAATTAGTTGAGACTTGGTGAGATAGTCATTACAAAGCGATCGCAAAATGTGCCGCAGGGTGTCCCTCTTGCAAAAACAAAGTGGTTTCCCTTGCAGTTTAATAAACTTTTCCCATGTTTTCTTAATAGAACCAATTAGAAAACAACATTTATAGCCCAGGAACAAAAATCATGTTACATATAGCAGTCTTTCTCAACCAGTGTGCCGTGGCACACTAGTGTGCCATGACGGACCTCCTGCTGTGCCGCGAGAAAAGCTCTCTGCCCCCCTTCCTCCCCCCCCCTTGCCGAACTCCTGCTGCTTGGGGGAGGAGGAGGAAGGGCTGGACAGTGGCGAAGAAAAAGAAGAAGGGGCCGACGCGCCGCCTCCTTCGGCCATTTTCCCAGCCAGCCTCCAATCCGCCATGACTCCCACCATGACTCTCGCCCCTCGCTCGCTGAAGCCGCATGGAGGAGCCCCGCCCACTGAAGCCCATCCACCGCTCATGCTCCTCCTCTGTAGTAGAGCTGAAGCTGGGAGGAGGGGGCGGGGCATGGCGCGGCCTGGCTCTGCCCCCTACCCCGGCCGGCACTCCCAGCAGCTGCTCCAGCCTTGAGGGGACAGTGCTAAGCCAGCATTGTGCTGGCTCTGGCACCGCTGGCTTGGCACTGCCCCTCAAGGCTGGAGCAGCTGCTGGGAGAGCTGAAGCTGGGGTAGGGGGCGGGGCATGGCACAGCCTGGCTCCGCCCCTCCCCAGCTTTGGCACTCCCAGAAGCTGCTCCCAGCAGGCCACCAACCCCCAGCCATTCTTTACTGTGTTAGAGTGTCATTTTGTGTCATTTTGGTTGGTGGTGTGCCCCCGGATTTTATTAATGTTAAAAGTGTGCCGTGGCTCAAAAAAGGTTGGGAAACACTGACATATAGGCCCAGGTCTCTATGGTCAGCAGAGCCGCATTTTTTAATCTGCAACAGGCTAGACAGTTGGCACCTTACCTGTCCGAGGGCGACCTAGCCACGGTGATCCAGGCAACGGTTATCTAGAGCAGTGTTTCCCAACCAGTGTGCCGTGAGCAATCATCAGGTGTGCCGTAGGAAATTGGCACTCTCCTCCCTCCTAGCAGCCCCCTCACAGGTTTCCAAGAAACAAATTGAGCCTCTCCGCTTAGATTTTTTTTTTACTATTTTACTAGATTTTTCGAGAGTTGCCTCCCCCCGCCAAGGAACTTTTTATAACAGCTTCATGACATCCATAGTTAACTGGAATCAAGTTTCACTTAGGGTGAAATTTCGCAAAGGTCTGGAGAACAAGCTCTATGAGGAGCGGCTTGAAGAGCTGGGCATGTTTAGCCTGAAGAAGAGAAGGCTGAGAGAAGACATGATAGCCATGTATAAATATGTGAGAGGAAGTCATATATATGTTGTGTTCATCGAAACAGGCCCAGGTTTCACACTGAGTGTATATATACATTTAAAAACATATTAACTATATGTATTACTGTGTTAGAGTGTCATTTTGTGTCATTTTGGTTGGTGGTGTGCCCCAGGATTTTGTAAATGTAAAAAATGTGCCATGGCTCAAAAAAGGTTGAAAAACACTGATCTAGAGACTAGACTACGGTAACGCCCTCTACATTGGCCTTCCTTTGTCCGTGATCCAGAAACTCAAACTGGTGCAGAATGCTGCAGCTCGTGTGCTCACCGGGGCCCTGGTTAGATGTCACATAACTCCCATCTTGCAGCAACTGCACTGGCTCCCAGTAGAGTACCGGATTACATTCGAAGTGTTGGTGTTAATCTTTAAGGCCTTGTATGGTCTAGGGCAGGGGTGGGCAATTATTTTTTCCAAGGGGCCACACGAGAGCCAAAAGATATTATGGTGGACCGCACCTAAAGGCTGAATTGCATTCGAACCTACATAATTTATTTATTTACTATATTTACTATATATTACACATCATTAATATTAACATATTAATATATCAAGAAATCATATATTATTAGTATTAATAACATAATTATTATATTATAGTATATATATATAGACAGTATAATATATTGAAATTATAATATAATATAACATTATATTATAATATTTATTATATTATATTATTATAATAATTATTATTATAAAATAATAATAAAAAACACTAAAATTAAATTAAATGAAATTCAAGAAGACAAGGTGCGAACCAAGATGGAGGCTGACATCCCCAAGAGAGGAAAGATCCCAAGATGGAATGGCCCAATGGACCCAGCCCAGAGGATGACAAAGCGGACCCAGCCGCCGCCGCAGCAGAGCAGAGCAGCAGACGATCGGAGGCTGCAAGCCTCCGTCTGCTCTCGCCCCCAGCCATTCCCCAGCTGATCGCCCTGCCATGGAGTGCCTGCCATCCTGGGAGGCGATCCGGGCCTGCAGCGGGAGCAGTCGGCGACCTGAGGCGGCTGATCGCCCTGGCGACCCGGGGGACGATCAAATCGTCCGGGTCGCCAGGGCAATCAGCCTCCGCAGGTTGCCGACTGCTCCCGCTGCAAGCCCGGATCACCTTCCGGGATGGCAGGCACTCCAAAGCCGCCGCTCCTCCGATCGTTCTCTGGAGCGGGGGCTGTCTGCCAACACAGGCCCCACAGCCCGCGATGGGATGGCAGTAGTGGCATCCCTTCCTCTTGGCCCCGCCCCCAATGCCCTTCACCCTGGGCAGGTCAGAATCGGCCCCTGGGCCGCATCCGGCCCGCGGGCTATAGGATGCCCAGGTCTGGTATAGAGTGAGATGGCCATAGATGTTTCCTGTTCCATATAATGTAATCTAGTTGTTGAAGGGAATTAGCCATGATAATGCCATGAAACACATTAAGCAACACATTAAACAATCTCGACTGTTGGGAGTGTGTTATTTAGATTTGTCAAAATCCACAATGTCTAACAAGGCATAACAATACTTCTCTGTCTGGATTAGTTTTGTGAAGGTCTGCTTTGAATGAATGAAATCAAACCTTCCCCACCTCTGTTTTAAAGCTTTGATAACAGCCAAAGCGTTTCGGCAGATTTTAATGGACGACGGTGTTCTCTCTGAGATTCGGGTTCCTAATAATTTCGGAACCAATTAGCTCATGGCAAGCTTTCCATCTGGACTAGTAACACATTTGAAGCCTCTGAGTTCTAACCTTGGTCATTTCCAATGACTCGCAAAAAGAAAATAGGATTTGCATTGCAAAACTTGTCTATTGCATGGTGTGACTTCAGCGAGTTAAATAGGCGCCTGGAACAGAATTCCCTCAAGGTCTGGCACAGCCAACGAATACAATGTTCTCGAATCAGAGAAAGGAAGAGAGGAAATTGGCCCGCGATGACTGCGACGGCACTTGCGACCTTGCCGGGAATGGGGATTCCTCACCTTTGGCGTGACTCGTGGACCTCTTGTTGAAACTTTCCGTGCAGATGCCAAGAGCAAGCTCTTGTGTTTCGGGCTTTCCCCGCAGCTTCTCGCCTTCTCTCTAACTTAATGTTATATTGTCACTTTTATTTTTCAAACGATGCATACACAGAGGCGGCCTCAGCGATTCCGCCATGTAAGCGGCCGCGTAGAGCGCCACCGGCTGGGCAGGGTGTCACCGGCTGGGAGGGGCGCCGCGGTGCCACCTTGCTTCCGTGCCCCCGCCCTGCCGCCGCCGCTGCCGCTGCATAGCCGGGCCCACGGGCCAGCTGCAACACACTCCCGAAGCATGGACATTTCTGCGCATGCCCAGAAGCAACTACAGGCGCTACAGCGCCTGTAGTTGCTCTGGGCATGCTTGTAATGTCTGCGCATGGGCACTGAGTCCCGAGCGCCTGCGGCTTTTGGAGCCAGCGCGCAGGCGGCGCTCGGGCCACAATGCACATGCGCGGACATTTGCGCATGCGCAGAAACGTCTACAGGCGCTACAGCGCCTGTAGTTGCTTCTGGGCATGCGTGGAAGGGCCCGTGCTTCTGGAGGTGTGGTGCAGCCGGCAGCGGTGGCGGCCGGGGGCGCCAAAATTTTCTTCGTGTACTCCCCTGGAAAAGGTCAGGCCGGCCCTGTGCATACACCAAGGCAAATTTTCATGCAGTTTACAATGATTTTTCGAAGTTTGATGATTTCGCCTGTAGGGCTGGTTGATCCAAGAAAAAAACTTTTCGAAACTCATTTCGGATCTAATTGTAGCTGTCGTTTCAGATTATATGGACTTCCGGGGGGAAAAATCAGAAAATTTTGAAATTGATTCAGAAGTATTTCCGAAATTCGGAAGTCTTAAAAAATGGCTTCTGCTTTCAAAAATGGGCAAAACGATCAGCAGAAGGGAGAGTCAGCTGTTAGCCATCAGCCAATGAGCAATCAGCAAGAAAATTCGGAAATGACATCCAAAATTTGGAATTCGGAATTCCGAAATTCGGAATTTTGAATTTTGGAATTTCTGTTGGGAGGGCTGCCTCGAAATTGCTAAAAAGTTGGAAGTATCCAAAAAACTTCCGAAATTCGGGCATATCCGAAATTGTAGAACAGCCCTTTTAGCCTGTAGGCCTGGGTAGGTTCGTCACAATGTTCATAAAATCGGAACGAATTCGGATTAAGTTCACTTTTGAAGCACTTTTGAAGCGATGTAAGCAACCCGGAAGTGGATTTGCCATTTTGAAGCCGCCACCGCCATTTTCTGAAAGAAATCGACGTTAGATTCCCGTCCCTCGTGAGATGCTTTCCCCTCATTGGCTTTAATGGCCAGAATCACTGGGTTCTTGTAGGTTTTTCAGGCTGTACGGTCATGTTCTAGAAGCATTCTCTCCTGACTTTTCACCTGCATCTGTGGCAAGCATCCTCAGAGGTTGCTTGCCACAGATGCAGGCAAAACGTCAGGAGAGAATGCTTCTAGAACATGTCCATACAACCCGAAAAACCTACAACAACCCAGAGTTGGTTTACTCACAAAACTTTATGTACACAGCATACAGGCACTTTGCTTATGAATCCAATTACGTTAGGATTTTAAGTAGTTTGTGTAGGTAACACAGGCCATCTTCCTTAGATTCAATAGTCCATAGTCTAAAGCAGTGTTTCCCAACCAGTGTGCCACGGCACACTTGTGTGCCATGAGCGATCATCAGGTGTGCCGTGGGTAATTGGAACCTCCAATACCCTTTCTTCCCCCTCCTGCTGAACACTTACTTTTTCTTCTCTACTCGGGCTCCCTTCTTCCCAGCCTCTTCTGCCGCCATTTTGATCTGAGGGGGCAGCGTGAGCGCGTTATGTTCAGGAGAGGAGGGGGGAGGAAGACGCGACTTGTGCGGGCTCTATTGCGCAGACTCGCCCCACGTCTTCCTCCCTCCCCCCTCCTCTCCTGAACACGCTCACGCTGCCCCCTCGGATCAAAGGAGGGGGAAGAAAGGGTGCAAAGGGGAAAGGGGAGGAACTATAAATCCCAGAAACTGTAACTCCCAAATGTCAAGATCTATTTTACACAAACTCCATCTGTGTTCGCATTTGGGCATATTGAGTATTCATTCCAAGTTTGGTCCTGATCCAACATTGTTTGAGTCCACAGTGCTCTCTGGATGTAGGTGAACTACAACTCCAAAACTCAAGGTCAATGCCCACCAAACTCTTATAGTATTTTCTCTTGGTTATGGGAGTTCTGTGTGTGTGTCTTTCTGCCATTCCTGCCAGGATATCTATGTTGTGTTCATCGAAACAGGCCCAGGTTTCACACTGAGTGTATAAATACATTTTAAAACATATTCACTATATGTATGACTGTGTTAGAGTGTCATTTTGTGTCATTTTGGTTGGTGGTGTGCCCCAGGATTTTGTAAATGTAAAAAATGTGCCGCGGCTCAAAAAAGGTTGAAAAACGCTGGTCTAAAGGAGCCTAATGGCTTCTTTATAGCTACAGTTTCTAATGGCTTCTGTCTTCACTGAAGTCTAAAGCAAACACATCTATATAGGTTTTTAATTTTATCTCATCCTTAGTTTTTATTATTGTATCTTGCACATATGGCCCACTCATTGTGATTGTGTTTGTTTGTTTTTTCTATTGTAATACTTTGCACCGTTTATTATATTTTGTGTTTGATTTTTATTTTTATTTTTAATTATTATTATTTTACTATAATGTTGCTTTAGGTCTTTTATGTTACAGTATTGAAATGCACTTCTGGACTTGGTCTCATGTAACATGGTGGCGGGGTATAAATAAAGATGATGATGATGATTGTTGTTGTTGTTGTTGTTGTTATGGAGTCTCAGTCCTGAACATGTCCAGACTTGATCATAAAGGTCTGCAGCCCCTCCTACAACAAAGAGCTTAGGTAAAATGGCAAAACAATATGCACATACAAATACAGTTAGTGGAGGCCTGAGAAGGTTGCTATTTCCAACACTTACAAACCTGTTGTGATGTTAGTAGATCATATAAGAAAGCTGAATTCCTAGCACAGTGCAGACTGCCCCTGGTCCTTACCTGATTTGCTGCTGGCTGGCCTATCACCACCAATCCTGGGCACCGTTCATCATGATGTGAGACTGAAACATTAGAAGCCCACTGATCGAGGAAGCCTTTGGGTGTGTAGACTCCGCAGTCCATGATGCTGGTGGTTTCCTCAAATTCTTCACATACCCCATCGCCATCATGGAAGTAGCACCTACTTGGTTCATCTGCAAGAAGGACAGAGAGAGTAACAAGTAGTTGAGATGTTTCCCTCTCAAATAAACCACATCGTGATAATGTGCACTTCAACTTAATCAAGGGAAAGGAGGATACCCCTGGAAAAGTCACATCTGTATACCTTTATAAAACGGAATGTTTGTATGTGTGTATGTGTGTATGCGGAGGGCGGAAGGGCGGATATGTGGCAGCTATTTGCATAAAGTCCTTTGATTGGACAGCCTCGCCACTCCAAAATTCTAAGGCACCAGACAGAGGGCATTGCTAGCCACTGATTAGCCAGCATCCCAGAATCCAGGCCTCTACATTCAAACAACAGGATTTCTTCCCACTGAGGGGAAAAAATGCACCATCAACATTCCCTCCCCACTTGGCTCTGTGAAAACAACTGGATTCCTGTATTCTCCTCCCCCTCAGCTTTTAGAAAACGGCTGCCTGCCATGCACCCTTTTAAAGTTACCAATAGCAGGCCATAACATTACAGGCCCCAAAATAGAGTTTAGGGCAGGATGGCCGACGAATGATGGGATTTGCATCCCAATTCCTTCCCAGAAAACATTGTAGCCCCTACAAATCCCCTTCTCCCAGATAGGCCCAAAAGAGGCATCCATCTTCCCTCTTCAACACAGTGTCAGAGAAAGGCAGCTTCTGACAGGATCTTTAGAACAGGCACTGTCACTCTACAAGGTAAGGCCCTACTTCACTCAAAAGACACAAGAGAAAACAATAAATACCTTTCTCTAATGCCTTTTAATGCTTATATAAATAATTCTGGCCCAAAGCCCCTCACCCAGCCTCATTGGACCTTACTGCTAATTCCATGCAGGCCTTTTCCATTTTTTTACTCCTTTCTGTTTTACACCGGTATACTTTCACAGGCCAGGGCGGATATGTGGCAGCCACTTTCACAGGCCAGGCCATGTGGCAGCCACTTTCACAGGCCAGGGCGGATATGTGGCAGCCACTTTCACAGGCCACAGCGACCAGCGCGGGTGATGGACCTGCACCAAACTTGGTACACATAACCCCCCCCCTATGACATGACCCACGTATTATGGGATTTGTAGTACTTTCCAAGACTTTGGTTCCCACAGACCACTGAGGTCACCAAAAAGGACCAATACAGACCACACTCAGCACACACAGCCCCCATGACCCACTCTACGTCCTGGTGCAGTTCGGAGGAGGGTGGGCCATGGATGATGGGACTTGAAGTGCCTCTACTCACTTCCCAAGTCCGCTGCAACCCTCATCCAATCACTGATCGAGACCAAACTTGCCATACATAACCCCCATGACTGCCTTCACGTCCTGGTGAGGTTTGGGGGAGGACTGACAATGGATGATGGGATTTGTAGTACTTTTACACCCCTCTGTTCCCACAGACCACTGTGGCCCCCAACAAACACCGAGAAAGTCCACACTTGGCACACAGAGCCCCAGTGACCCACTCTACAGCCTACTGAAGTTTGGAGGGGGACAGAACATGGATGATGGGACTTGCAGTACCTTCCCTCCCTTCCCAATCCTGCTACAAACCTAATCCAATGACTGATCAACACCAAATCTGGCACACAGAGCCATCATGACCCACTCTACAGCCTGGTGCAGTTTACTGTGAGACAGACCACGGATGATGGGACTTGAAGTACCTTCACTCACTTCCGAAAAAGAATGCATCCCTCATCCATTCACCAATACAGACCAAACTTAGCACACAGAGCCCCCATGACCCAATCTACATCCTACTACACTTTGGGGGGACCTTCAGTAATTTCATGATACCACTGCAACTCCCAATAATGATGGATCAAGACTAAACTTGGCACACAGAGCCCCCATGACCCACTCTACATCCTGCTGCACTTCTCAAATGACCCGGGCAGGGCCGGGTCCCCAAGCTAGTTAATAAATAAGAGCGGGGGTAAAAATGATATAAATAAATAATAAATTGCATCGTCAAGTGGTTCAATGATTTCATATTTACCAAATTATGCTGCATTAGCGAAAGCGTGCTCAAAAAGCCAGTGCGGAAAGTGTCTGTTTGAGGAAAGTGTGAATGTTGCTAACTCTATTTCCTTGTTGTTGAATCTTACTACCTTGTCACACATGTCGCTGGAATTAGCGCGGATCCCGGCGATCCCGGGAGTGCCCACTCAGGAGGCATGTTGACCTATCGCCATGCGCCTCACACCGTTCCGGATTTCTCCCTCTCTCATCACACGGGAGGAAGTGTCTGCCAGCTGGCTTGCCACATTGAGGTCAATGAAATACGGCAGGGGTGGGCAATTTTTTTCCCAAGGGGCCACACGAGAGCCAAAAAATATTATGGAGGGCCACACCTAAAGGCAGAACTACATTCTAATCTACATAATTTATTTATTTACTATATTTACTATATATTACACATCATTAATATTAACATATTAATATATCAAGAAATATTCATATATTATTAGTATTAATATCATAATTATTATATTCTAGTATATATATAGACATTATAATATATTGAAATTATAATATAATATAACATTATATTATATTATTTATTATATTATTATTATAAAATTATTATAAAATAATAAAACCACTAAAATAAAATAAAATGAAATTCAAGAAGACAAGGTGCCAACCAAGGTGGAGGCTGGCATCCTCAAGAGAGGAAGGATCCCAAGATGGAATGGCCCAATGGCCCCAGCCCAGAGGATGGCAAAGCGGACCCAGACGCTGCCGCAGCAGAGCAGAGCAGAGCAGCAGACGATCGGAGGCTGTAGGCCTCCGCCTGCTCTCGCCCTCAGCCGTTCCCCAGCTGATCGCCCTGCCATGGAGTGCCTGCCATCCCGGCTTTGAAGTGCCTGCCATCCCAGGAGGCGATCCAGGCCTGCGGCGGGAGCAGTCGGCGACCTGTGGTGGCTGATGACCCGGGCGATCACAGCCGGGTCACCAGGCATGTCACCGACTGCTCCCGTTGCAGGTCCGGATCGCCTCCCGGGATGGCAGGCACTCCAAAGCCGCCGCTCCTCCGATCGTTTTCCGGAGCGGCGGGCTGTCTGCCGACACAGGCCCCACAGCTCGCATGGGGATGGCGGCAGCGGAATCCCTTCCTCTTGGCCCCGCCCCTGACGCCCTTCTCCCTGGGCCAGTCAGAATCGGCCCGTGGGCCACATCCGACCCACGGGCCGTAGGATGCCCAGGTCTGCAATACGGGAAGCCTTCCATGTTCCTGGTGGCGGCTTTTTTCAAGTCAGGTTCCGCCACAGTTTTGCCCCGGAACCATCCTGGAAGTACTTCTCCCACATGTAGTGGGAGCTGGCGGGCTTGTGGCAAAGCTATGGCGCAACTGGAGTTGCCGCCGAAATTTGCCACGTATGATGAGATCGTCAACCTACCATTCGTTATTGTGTGTGTATCTTTCATACGATCAGACCCAATGTCCAGGAGATTCCTTTATTTCTGCAGCTATTTCTATATCTAGGGCACACACATACTGTACATATACACACAGAGTGACTTGAGCCAGCGTAAAAATAAGTCAGGAAATAAAAATAAATGCACAGAGAGAGACAGAGACATCCACAACACCCTCCGTTTGGGGAGAAGAAAAATAACAATGAAGCAAATTAAGTGTTGGCAGCGTTTGGCTGAATGCAGTGGCTCCTCGCCAGCCTGGAGGGGAGACTCCCGGGCCCCAGCCCTGTTCTCTATTTTGTTCTTAAATGACACTTGCGAAACACAATGTTTAGCAAGGACAAGTGCTTCCAAACAAATCTTCCCCCAGACTCAGGGAGGCCTCTGTTTACCCACACACGGCCCATATGGTGTGGGCAGAAGCAGAGGAAACAGGGAAGGGGGAGAAGAGGGAAGGCTCCAAATGAACAAACATCCTTTGCATCAGTCAAAGAGACGCTGAGAGACACGGCAAGGGTTGAATGAAAAGTAATGCCTCCACCTTCGCTACTTGGGTTTGGAAGGGAATATTTTTAATAAATCAAACGCAGAAATAATCCTTAGAATGTGCTCTTTCACGATTACTATTCACTTTCCCACATAATCACCAGACAATTGGATATATTTCTGCCAACAATGAACAAGCTTTCTGAATCCGTCACGGAAGAAGTCGACACTCTGTTTCCGCAAACAGCGTCTCACAGTTCTATCAACATCTTCAGCCAGGCCCGGATTACCCATAGGGCCAACGAGGCCGTGGCCTAGAGGCATGAGCCAAGGGGGGCGCCAAATCACGGCCCAAAATAAAAATAAAAAATAAAAATGTTATAAAATAATTTTAAAAATCATGCCGCGATTGGCTCCTGCCGCCTGGTACCCAAAAGGAAGGAAGGCAGGAGGGAGGGAGGAGGGGGGGCTCCCTCCTCGGCGCCCTGCAGACAATGCAGCCGGGAGCCAGCCCCCACGTGACCCGGCGAAGGGCGCACCACGTGACCAGGGCTCCACATGAGGCAGCAGCATGAGGAGGAAGAGGAGGAGCATGCCCCACGGCCTCGAAGGCGGCTCTGCGCCCTTGTGCTGGGTGCGCGGAGGGCAGCGACTGCAGAGCCTCAGGAGCCAATCGTGACCAGCATGGGCTGAAGTAAGAGGCCTCTTCTTTCAGCCCATGCTGGTCGCGATTGGCTCCTGAGGCGGAGGCTGCCCCCCCCCCACCCAGGGACCAATGAGCATCCCGTGAGGCAGAGTGAAGTTGTTGTTGTTTACACTTGCGGGAATAACTCTGGATGGGTCTTCCAGGCCAGGAGGCGTGGGTTGGGTGAGGTGGGCAGCTCCGTCCTTCCTCCTTTCTTTCCGAGAAAGAGGCTCAGTTCCCGGGGCCAGCCCCCCCCCCCCCGTGGGCAGCCCCACTTTGCGCAACCCCGGAAGCCATAAAAGCAGGGCTGCCCGGACACCCACCCAGCCAGCCTCCCAAACCGAAGCCCCGACGATGGAACCACCGCCCAGGGCCTCCCGCCTCCTCTTCTCTTTCTTCTCCCTCTTCTTTAGAGTGGAGCGAGCCTCCCCCACTGGAGTCCCCAAAACGCCCAGGAAGGTGGGCGTATGTCTGTGGGTGGGCTGCCTGCCTCCCGAGGGGTCTTTGGAGGGTCCTAATGCGGCAGCGCGAGGCAAAGGGGGGGGGCGTAATTCCAAACTGTGGCCTAGGGTGCAAAAAGGTGTTGATCCGGGCCTGTCTTCATCAGAAGCATAATGATGTCCCCACAGATCTTCTTTCATTATCGGGAACAGATGGAAGTCAGGCGGTGCTAAATCTGGACTGTATGGAGGATGCCGTACGGTGGTGAGATCCAGTTCTGCTGTGTACCCATTGTGCACAGATCTTCCGATAGCCAAGCAAAGCAATAATGTGACCCACACGTTCTTGTGAATTGCCGATTATCACTCTCTGAGTGATATGACGATCGTCCTAAATCAATCTGTCAACCTTTTGCTTGTGAAACTCGGTGGTTGCTGTCACAGGGTGTCCATCACACAAGCCAGATGTTCCCACCTGTTGCACTTCAGACAAGGAGCACCCCACCTAGTCACACACACAACAGACAGTCTCTGAAAATATAGGTTTTTATTGAAACAAATATAGTGTCCAACAAAAGGGTTAAAAGAAGATCAATAGTAGAATATATCTAAGGTAAAACACACAGTTCAAATAGTCCCAAAATCCAAAGGCAAAGATATAGTCCCAAAATCCACAGGCAAAGGTAAAATGCTTGATGAAAATCCCATGAATAATACAAGGCAGCTATGGAGCAAACGTGCACCAAAGGCCTAGGCAAAATCATGAGCTTGGAGGCAAGACAAGATCTGGCATGGTATTCTAAACAAAGCCTGAAAACTGAAGACAATTTCTCTAGCTATCTAATATAAAGACAATTCAGTTTCGGTTTGCAAACCGACTGCTACGTCGCAGGCTGGCAGCCTGCCTAGATTGCCGAATGCTATCGCGGCGGTTAAATGTAAGCTCGTTAAAATTCCCAGGTGTTCCGTTATCAACATCAAGATCTTCAGAGTCCCGAACACAAGAATTCTCATCTAATGAAGCCCTGGGAACGCAACTGTTCCCAGGAAAGCAAGACTCATCTGAAAGTTCACTTTACATCTCAGAATTCTCACTAAACATTCCATCATCAGCACTGGTAGGAACAATTCCATCATCAGCATTTTCAGAAACATTCCCATCATCCCTAGCAGGCACATGAGCACCAGGCTGAAACACCACACCACCTCAACATCATATTTAAACTTACACACAGTACTCACATCAACACAATCATTTTAAACAGCTTGCATCCTCTGATGAATCTCTTTTGGGGTGACACCTTCTGCTGTCAAGAATTCAATGACTATACGTTGCTTAAGTCACATTGAATTCTACCCGCATCGTGGATTTTCACAACGATGCTGATAAGTTTGGGGACCAACTTAGTGCTCGAGGATACCCATTGCGGGTTATACAACAGGCCCGTATTAAGGCTACTAGTGTATGCAGGGACTCACTCCTAACCAAAAAGCGCAAACCTCCACATGCCCGGTTGGTTTGGCCTCTGACCTTACTCCCACAGTCATGAGATTGTCAGCATTGTCAAGAAGTATTGGGACATTTTGCCCTCCATTCCGGCAAGCCGTGAATTCCCCATGGTTGCGTATAAAACGCACCAGCAATTTTAAGGACCTGACAGTACACTCTACGTTACCTAAAAACGGAGGTTTGTCCACTCTACGTCAGGGTTCTGGCCATGTGGGGGTGTTCGTCCTGTGCCCAAGCAATCGTTGCAAGGACATCATTAGTTTGAAGTCGCATAGACGATTCATTATTCGGGATTTCCTTAATTGCAACACGGAAAACACCATCTACGTCATCATTTGTGGTGTGGGCCAATTACGTGGGGATGTCAGTCACGCCCCTACGTACCCGCATTTCGAGCATCGTTCCAGGATACGTACATCCCAGGACAACACCATCTTATACCGCCACTTTTTGACTCACGGCCACGATTCTTTTCGGTTTGCGGCTCTGGAAAGGGTGGTCACTAGTGTACATGCCAATAATCATGATGTCCTTATCAGACGCGAGTCTTGGTGGATCCATAATCTCCAATCCGAACATCCAATCGGGCTCAATGAGCCCCTCCTTCTCTCGGCCCTACTCATGTGAGTAGGGCCCAGGTGTGAGCATATATAACACCTGCTTTTCCCTGGGACTCCACCCTTTGGGTCCACAGGAGCAGTGGTGCATTGGAAGTCCTCCAACCTAGGTAGGCTAGCCACCTACCCCACGTTTTTATTGCAGGGTTGGGTCTTGTTTATCTTACTATTGTCATTATTATTTAGAATGTGTCTCCTGTGACGCGGCATTTGCCTGGCGTAACACAGCCGCCTGACGAAGCTAACCAGCGAAACGGATCGTGGCCTCGCACTTCAACCGTAGCAGCCCTCCGAGCGTCTTCATTTGGCTGCGCATCGCATCATTGCATCACCTCCCCTCTCATGGCTGGTATGCACCAGGACTTTCTGATGGACATTATCCTTTATGTATGAGGATTCCCTCAGCGGGTGTATATGCTGCTCCCCGCCAATTCCTGTTGCTTTAATTGTTTGAGTTCTTTGCATACCTGAGCATTTGCTTGCATTACTTCCATTGTGTGTATCCATGTTAATGGGGATTTATCTATGTTCATTGTTGTTGATGTTCATTGAGCTTTGATGCATTGCTGCCATTGACTGAATTACAAGTTGATTTATATTGCTTCATTGTGTTTATATTTCTTGACCTTGAGCGTGTTTCAGTTTCTACTCTGCAAATTCTTCACTGTTTGTATACGTTGCTTAAGTCACATTGACTGACCGTCTGCGCAGGATTCCATACTTCGCACTTTAACAACACAACCATTCAATGCTAAGGCTTCCCACCAAAATGGGACTGTAGACGAGAGTCTACTGAACAAGCCAGTACCTGCCACATACCAGTACCGCCATCTGTTGAGGAGTTACAAAGGTGGAGGCATTACTTTTCATTCAACACTCATAGGAATTACTGTATTTACGAATTTCGCACCAAAACGTTGCAATGTATTGAAACTGCTGTGGACTTGGGCGGGAGGCAGACTGTGTTGGATAATACAGAACGTTGGATGAGCGAAGGTTGGATAAGCGAGACTCTACTGTATTTTTTTCTTGTATCACCTCATTCCCCAACTAGCATAGACCCCGGTGAATCGAACAGGGCACTAAATGTTAGTGCAATTGGTTCTGTGGAAATCACAGTTGGCTTCTTTAGCTGCCTCTCCTTGATTGATGTATTTTGAAGCTGCTGCTATGTGTCTTCAAGTCATTTGTGACTTATAGTGAACCTAAGGGGAAACTATCATAGGGTTTTGTTCAGGGGAATTTTGCCTTCGGCATTCTCTGAACTGAGACTGTCACTTGCACAAGCCGCGAGATGGGCTTCCCTGAACGAGCTGCGATTCAAACCCTAGTCTTTACAGTCATAGTCCAAAACCTGGCATTTCTCTCTCACTTTCATTAATTTACACTACTATACCATCACTATGGCTAAAGGCCTCATGACTCACCCACAACATTCTCCTGAAAATCTTGGACTCATTTTCAAAGCACTGAAAAGCTGGCATGAACAACAGGAATCTTAGTTCATCCCAGTATTATTCATCCCCTTAAGCAAAACACCATAAACATTGACAAACACAATATTAGGGAGAACAGTAGCTTAGGGTTGCATTCTCTTGTTAGTCACAGCTAGAATAGACCAATTGGGTCAATGAAACATACCTCAATGAGTTTATTGTGTCCCATTTCTTATCCTCACGTTAAGTCATAATGACATGTTGTTGTACCAGGCTAATACGTTCCATACGCAGCATTAATGATATGTGTTGTAGATCAGGCAGAGGCTGATGGTTTAACTCAGGGCTGTCCAACTGGCGGCCCCGGGGCCGTACACGGCCCCCCAGCCTGTTGGACACGGCCCCTGCTATGCCCCCGGCCGCCATTTTTAATTTTTTTGTAAAAAAAAATATTAAAAAATATTTTTTTAAAAAATGGCGGCCGGGGAAAGAAAAGCGGGGCAGGGAGGTCGAGATCGCAGGGGCGGGGGAGGGGAGGAGGAGGGAGACGGGGCAGGGAGAAGGAGGGGCCAGCTCCTCCTCCCTGCACCCCTCTTCTTCCCTCTCTCACCGGCGCCCGATGCAAACCGGTTTGCATCGGCGCCGGTGAGAGAGGGACAAGGGGTGGCAGGGAGGAGGAGCCAGGGAGGAGGAGGGCGTGCCTGAAGATTTTTTAAAAAATGGCGGCCGGGGGAGGGAAAGGCGGGGCAGGGAGGTCGAGATCGCAGGGGCGGGGGGGGGGGGGGGGGAGGAGGGGGGGCAGGGAGAAGGAGGGGGCCAGCTGCTCCTCCTGCACCGCCCTCTTCTTCCCTCTCTCGCCGGCGCCGATGCCAACCGGTTTGCAGCGGCGCCGGTGAGGGAGGGACAAGGGGCGGTGCAGGGAGGAGGAGCCAGGGAGGGAGGAGGCGTGCCTAAGAGGAGGAAGGCAAGTGCTTGCCTTCCTCCTCTTTAGGCACGGCAGCCCTCCGTTCTGTCTCTCCCACCGGCGCCTGATCGGTGCGCCGGTGGGAGAGGCAGAACAGGGAGGGAGGCTGGCGTGACACTTTAGGAGGGAGAAGCCATGGAGGGCTCCCCTTGGCTTTGCCTTCCCTCCTAAAGGGTCACGCCAGCCTCAGAAGCGAAATCGCCGCTTCTGAGGCTGGCGTGACACTTTAGGAGGAGGGGCGGGGCTGGGGGCGGGGCTGGGGGCGGGGCTGGGGGCTGGGGCGGGGCGAAGCGCCCCCCCCAGGTCTTCAGTGACTGGAAGTCCAGCCCTAGGTCCAGTAGAAGTTGGACAGCACTGGTTTAACTAATGACTTTGAGAGGATTGTGGGCTTTCCTGTAGCACAAAGTGATGGACTCTCAAGTCTGGGAAATTCAGGTCTGGGAAATGATGTTTCTCTCTGTGAGAAAACGGGCTCGGAAAGTGCAGGGCCTCAAGGCCAGTCTGAGGAGTCAGAAGTAGCAACAGCAGATAAGGAATCGAGTAAAGAGCTGAATGATAAGAAGGGTTCCCAAGAGAAACCACCCGTAGCTATGGAGATCAACAAATGTCTTTGTTTACAAATCAGAGCTTAAAATAGATTACACTGGTCTGAGAGATTACATGGGAAGGTTGGGGAGAAAATTCACGGGAGACGTAATGCTTTCATTAAACAAGTTGTTCACCTTAAGGGCAGTTCAGGCAACACTGTGTTAAAGTGAGAAGCTAAGCCTGAGTTCTCTTGTTGTTGGTTCAAGTTAAGCCTTGGTTATGGATTTTAATATCCTGGAAGTTTTCTATGTTCCTGTTCGTGTACTCCTGTTCAAGTTTTCACTAGTTATACTTCTTGCTTGTAGACTTATGCTGTGCCTGTGATTTCTGGCTGTTCCTTGATTTCACTAGAAACAAAAGGAAGCTGCCAGTTCAGAGCTAACAAAGAGAGAGGGGGGGCAGTGAGAGTCTATACACATGAAAATCTATCACAAAACCCAAAACTTATCATGTAATATCATATAGAAAACACTCAAGTAAACTCTTCTAAACTGTAGTTTATATCAATGAGAGAAATAACCAAATGTACTGATACATTTCATGTACACTAATGTACTGATACAGTGAGGCAATTCCATATAGTGCATTCAAAGATCATGTACACAAAGGAAATAATGCATTCAAAGTCCATATATACCTGCGCTTCTCAAAAGAATGGTCTAAACCATAGCAGTATTATTGAATGATTATATTGAGCGCCTTGAGAATCACGGATGGGTATTGATAAAGCCATTGCGAAACGGGGTGGCCACACACAGAGAGGCCCGTCGACCCTAAGTCCGGACATTGCATGGGCGTCCCAGCCACAACGTAAACACTCTCAGGTTTGAACTGACTACAGTGAGCTTCAGGTGTGATCCCTGAAATACACTTTTGAATTGGTTGGATCACTACGGACTATCCGTTTGCATTTGACTGTGGAGCACCAAGAGACTATTGCCACTATAGACTTACTTTGCCGTATATATGGACTTTGAATGCATTATTTCCTTTGTGTACATGATCTTTGAATGCACTATATGGAATTGCCTCACTGTATCAGTACATTACATGAAATGTATCAATGTAATACTGGATACTTACCATTTTGAATGATTGATCATTTGGTTATTTCTCTCATTGATATAAACTACAGTTTAGAAGAGTTTTCTATATGATATTACATGATAAGTTTTGGGCTTTGTGATAGAATTTCATGTGTATAGATTCTCACTGCTCTCTCTCTCTGTTCCTGGATTTTGTCACCTTTGGAACTTTATGAGACATTTGGTGTACTGTTTGGTTATCACCTGTTGCTAAACCTTTTTGGATTATATATCTTCTTATTCCTGTTTTTTTATATGTTTCTAATGTGTTTTACAATAAACTGTTTGCTTATATTCCTGAATTCTTGCATGGTATGGTGGCCATAGGTGTTTCCAGGCTAGGAGTACAACAATATGGCTATTAGGCTTGTTTGATCAAAAAAAATGGTTCAAAACTTGTTTCGGATGTAGTTTGGATCAAAAGTCAATTCAGATTTTCACAGAAAAAAAAGTTCAAAACTTTTCAAAACTTCCGAGACTTCTGAATCCTCCATTAATGGTTTCAAAGTGTTATTTCCTGTTTCATTGGGTGGTCTTTACTTTGAAAGTAGTTGTTTTATTCCAGAAAGGAGGGAAGCAAAGGGAAGAAATCCATCCACACTGGGTTGAACTGCTTCTCTCACCTGGGACTGATGTGGGAGAGAAAGGAAACTGAAAGAAAGCCATCTAAACTGGGTTAAACAGCGGCTCTCACCCGGGACTGATGCGGGAGGGAAAGGAACAAAGGGAATCCATCCACACTGGTTTGAAAAGCTGAAAAATTTTCGACTCACTTATTGATCCGTAAGAGAAATGGCGGAAAAAGCTTCAAAATGGCAATGATACTTCCGGGTTCCCAAATCGCTTTAAAATCGCTTCAAAAAGGCATTTGATCCGAATTTATTCCGAATTACGAAGATTGCAACTGAATCTAACCATGCCTAATGGCTATGATTTCAACTTTTGGTGACTCTAAGGCAGTAGTTCTTAACCTGTGGGCCGCAGGTCACCAGTGGGTTGCAAGGATGAAAATCTGGTCCGCGAGCCTCCTTTCTCTTTATTTATTTTTTTTCATTTTTTAAATTTTTGCTCTTTTCATGCCACCTGCCACTCCTTCCCTGTTGCTGACCCTGGCATATGTTCCATTTCAGAAACTAGAGCCAGTGCAATTTTCTGGATGAGTGCCCGAAACTGAATTTGAAGTTGACCAAAAACTTATTTGTAACCCTTTTGGTAGTTATGTTGGAGAGTGGCCCCTGGTCAAGTGATCCTTGGTCAAAGTGGTCCCTGAGTAAGTGGTCCCTGTTCAAAGTGGTCTCTGGTCAAGTGGTCCTTGGTCAAAGTGGTCCCTGAGTAAGTGGTCCCTGTTCAAAGTGGTCTCTGGTCAAGTGGTCCTTGGTCAAAGTGGTCCCTGAATAAGTGGTCCCTGTTCAAAGTGGTCTCTGGTCAAGTGGTCCTTGGTCAAAGTGGTCCCTGAGTAAGTGGTCCATGTTCAAAGTGGTCTCTGGTCAAGTGGTCCTTGGTCAAAGTGGTCCCTGAGTAAGTGGTCCATGTTCAAAGTGGTCTCTGGTCAAGTGGTCCTTGGTCAAAGTGGTCCCTGAGTAAGTGGTCCCTGTTCAAAGTGGTCTCTGGTCAAGTGGTCCCTAAGTAATTGGTCCCTGTTCAAAGTGGTCTCTGGTCAAGTGGTCCTTGGTCAAAGTGGTCCCTAAGTAAGTGATCCCTGTTCAAAGTGGTCTCTGGTCAAGTGGTCCCTGAGTAATTGGTCCTTGTTCAAAGTGGTCTCTGGTCAAGTGGTCCTTGGTCAAAGTGGTCCCTGAGTAAGTGGTCCCTGTTCAAAGTGGTCTCTGGTCAAGTGGTCCTTGGTCAAAGTGGTCCCTGAGTAAGTGGTCCCTGTTCAAAGTGGTCTCTGGTCAAGTGGTCCTTGGTCAAAGTGGTCCCTGAGTAAGTGGTCCATGTTCAAAGTGGTCTCTGGTCAAGTGGTCCTTGGTCAAAGTGGTCCCTGAGTAAGTGGTCCATGTTCAAAGTGGTCTCTGGTCAAGTGGTCCTTGGTCAAAGTGGTCCCTGAGTAAGTGGTCCCTGTTCAAAGTGGTCTCTGGTCAAGTGGTCCCTAAGTAATTGGTCCCTGTTCAAAGTGGTCTCTGGTCAAGTGGTCCTTGGTCAAAGTGGTCCCTAAGTAAGTGATCCCTGTTCAAAGTGGTCTCTGGTCAAGTGGTCCCTGAGTAATTGGTCCTTGTTCAAAGTGGTCTCTGGTCAAGTGGTCCTTGGTCAAAGTGGTCCCTGAGTAAGTGGTCCCTGTTCAAAGTGGTCTCTGGTCAAGTGGTCCTTGGTCAAAGTGGTCCCTGAATAAGTGGTCCCTGTTCAAAGTGGTCTCTGGTCAAGTGGTCCTTGGTCAAAGTGGTCCCTGAGTAAGTGGTCCCTGTTCAAAGTGGTCTCTGGTCAAGTGGTCCCTAAGTAATTGGTCCCTGTTCAAAGTGGTCTCTGGTCAAGTGGTCCTTGGTCAAAGTGGTCCCTGTTCAAAGTGATCTCTGGTCAAGTGGTCCTTGGTCAAGTGGTCCTTGGTCAAAGTAGCCCCTGTTCAAGTGGTCCCTGGTCAAAAAAAGGTTGAGAACCACTGCTCAAAGTCAAGGCTATCACAGAGTTTTCTGGGGCTAAGAGTGTGCGATTTGCCCAGTGGGTTTCCATGGTTGAGAGAAGAATCAAACCCTGGCCTCCAGAGTCACAGTCCAATGCTCAAACCACTCTACCACATCGAATAGGGAAAAATAGCAGAGCTAACATTGCCGGCAGTTTGTTAAAATGATATGCGCTGTCATTCTGATACTAGGCCTGACGGTAAGCTTTGCCAGCTTCTTGGGATGTTTTTGGATGCTCAGCATACGTTCCGATGCCAGGTCTTAGGCTTTGGCAGTTCCCGAGGAGATACATTCAGACACTCCGTCTACATTCTGACATTGGACCTTGGTGACGTCCCGAGGCCTCTAAATCATCCGTGTTCAATTAATAAAACAAGAGAAGTCAATTGGTCCCAAATGTTCACGGACACAATAGAAGCAACCCCTAACAGAGCAAACCACCGATGGCGGGGGTCAGGAAACATGCGGAGTCCTTTCCAGAAGGATTAAAAAAAATGCCCTCTCTCTCCAGTTGACGTTTCTCCTGAACGTACAAAGTAAAATAACATTGCAAGAGCCAGGATAAATCAGATCATTACAATTCTATTACTTAATCCCTATCCCCCTCTCCTGCCCCCATCCTCCGCCCCCACAGAATCCAGTTCCAATTCCTTAATAGCGTGGTTTGGTTGGGAAAGAAGTCCACTTGGCTTCGCAGTCTAATGATCACCTCCCTCCGGAGTTCGACTACAAGAGTACTCCTAATCCCTATACCAAGAAAAGGTGAGGAATACAGAAGGGTGGATTAATGGGAGTTTTCGATCCCAGGGTACGCTTACGCAGAAAATCAGAAAGTTGCGGATTGCTGGAACTTGCCAATTAACCTAAAGAACTGGGATGGAAAATGCAATTTGTATTAGGTTTGCGTTTCCCACCCCCTCAGAGTGACATCAGAAATCCATATATGTTTAAGGTTTTCAAAGTCTTGTAAAGAAGACAATTATAGAGAAACCGGGATTGCCAAAAAGATACTTACTTACTTACTTAGGCCACTGTTTTTCAACCTTTTTTGAGCCGTGGCACATTTTTTACATTTACAAAATCCTGGGGCACACCACCGACCAAAATGACACAAAATGACACTCTAACACAGTAATACATATAGTTAATATGTTCTTAAATGTATTTATACACTCAGTGTGAAACCTGGGCCTGTTTCGATGAACTCAACATAGATATCCTGGCAGGAATGGCAGAAAGACACACACTTCCCACACAGAACTCCCATAACCAAGAGAAAATACTATAAGAGTTTGGTGGGCATTGACCTTGGGTTTTGGAGTTGTTGTTCACCTATATCCAGAGAGCACTGTGGACTCAAACAATGTTGGATCAGGACCAAACTTGGCATGAATACTCAATATAGCCAAATGTGAACACCGATGGAGTTTGGGGAAAATAGACATTTGGGAGTTACATTTCTGGGATTTATAGTTAACACACAATCAAAGAGCATCCTGAACTCTTGAAACAATGGAATTAAACCAAACTTGGCATATTGAACTCTCATTACAAACAGAAAGTACTGAAAGGGTTTGCTTGGGAATTGACCTTGAGTTTGGAAGTGGTAGTTCACCTACACCCAGAGAATGTTATGTTGTTGTTTGTTTTCTATCCAGAATCACAATGTTGGAAGGAGGCTCACCACTTTAAGGTCCCTAAAACAGACATGGGAAAACTTTGGCCCTCTGGGTGCTTTGGACTCCAACTCCCACCATTCCTAACAGCCTGAGGCCCTTTCCTGCTTAAGTGGCTGAGAGGGAGGGGGGAGGGAGGAAGACGTGGGGCGAGTCTGCACAGTAGCGCCCACACAGGTCACGTCTTCCTCCCTCTCCCCTCCCCTCCTGAACATGCTCATGCTGCTCTCTCGGATCAAAATGGCGGCAGAAGCGGCTGCGTGAGCAAAGCAAGGCAAAGCGAGCAGAGTCTGGCTGGGAAGAGGGGAGCTTGAGAGGAGAAGAAAAAGTGTTTGGCAAGAGGGGGAAGAAAGGGTATTGGAGGTTCCAATTTCCCACGGCACACTTGATGATCGCTCACGGCACACTAGTGTGCCATGGCACACTGGTTGGGAAACACTGACCTAAAGAACTGGGATGGAAATGCAATTTGTATTAGGTTTGCACTTCCCACCCCCTGAGAGTGACATCAGAAATCCATATACGTTTAAGGTTTTCAAAGTCTTATAAAGAAGACAAATAAAGAGAAACCAGGGTTGCCAAAAAGATACTTACTTACTTACTTACTTACTTACTTACTTACTTACTTAGGCGATCCCTCGTTGTCCGAGTAAGATTGTCCTTTGAGTTCGGTGTCCTGGCGGTGGGTACGTAGGTGACTGTGGAGCCCTATTCTTGACTTGCATGTTCTCCCGCAGTGAAAGCATCGGTTTCCAAGTGGAAGGTGGTCCTGGTTGGGGTTGGCTTGATGCGCCTTCCTCTTGGCACATTTCTCTCTTTCGCCCTGCATTTGTGCCTCTTCAAATTCTACAGCATTGCAAGTCACAGCCAGGCTCAGATTAACCCCTTTTGGCGCCCTAGGCCACACTTTGGAATTACGCCCCCAAACCAACCTCTACCGCAACCCCCCAAACATTCCTTTTTTCCGCCTGCCTCTCCTCTCTCACCAAGGGGCGGGATGCCTCCCAGCTGGCGCACGCGGGCCCAGCACCTGGCTTCGGTGCAGCAGTTGTCCAGGATGCTGAGGGCGAGGGCGAGGGTGCGGCGGGGCCTGGGGGTGCCGGCCAGGACCCTCAGCAGCGGCGCCAGCAGAAGCGGGTGATGCCGCTAGCCTCCTTGATGTCCGAGGAGGAGGAGGAAGGAAGGGAAGCCCCTAGGGCCGCTGCTGGGCATGTGTGGCACCCAGGAACATTGGGGAAGGAGGCAGAGGCGCTCGCGCCCTCCTGCCGCGTGCGCCTGCCCGGCAGCGGCCCCGGGGGCGGGGCTTCCCTTCCTTACTCCTCCTCCTCACGCCCTCCTTCCTTGACAAGGGGGCAGGGGCGATGGCGAGGGGGGGCACCATTCCCTCCTCCCCCGCCCCCTCGCAGCACTCTCCCCCTGCCCTCCCCCGAGAGAGAGAGAGTCATCATGCCGCGCGTTGCGGTTTTGTTTCAATTTTTTTTGGTCCGTGAATTGCGCCCCCCTCGGCTTGCGCCCCTAAGGTCATGGCCTAGGATGGCCTTATGGGTAATCCGGGCCTGGTCACAGCTGACCTCCAGCTAGAGCGCTCAAGGGCCAGGGCTTCCCAGTTCTCGGTGTCTATGCCACAGTTGGCTTTGAGCCCATCTTCAAATCTCTTTTCCTGTCCTCCAAAATTCCATTTTCCATTCTTGAGCTCGGAGTAGCGCAACTGCTTTGGGAGATGGTGACCGGGCATTTGAACAACATGGCAGGTCCAGCGGAGTTGATCGCTTCAATGCTGGTGGTCTTTGCTTCTTCCGGCACATTGACATTTGTCCGCCTGTCTCCCCAAGAGATTTGCAGGATTTTTCAGAGGCAACGCTGATGAAATCGTTCCAGGAGTTGCATGTGACGTCTGTAGATAGTCCACGTTTTGCAGGCATATAGCAGGGTTGGGAGGACAATAGCTATGCAAACAAGCCCCTTGGAGTGTTTGTCCCAGTCCTCAAACACTCTGCTTCATTTGGAAAAATTCTGCACTTGCAGAGCTCAGTTGGTGTTGTATTTTAGTTTCAATGTTGACTTTTTGTGGAGAGCGGGCAGCGAAGGTAGAGGAAATGGTCAACATTTTCTAATGTTAATGTTAGATCCAACGGTCCCTTCTAATTACCGCCCAGTTTCGAACTTAGCATTCCTGGGCAAGGTTATTGAGACGGCAGCAATGGAGCAGTTGCAGTCCTTCCTAGATGACACAGCTTGGTTAGACCCCTTCCAGTCCGGCTTCTGTTTGGGGCATGGGACGGAGATGGTCCTGGTCTCCATCTCAGACCAGCTACGATGCCAGCTTGATCAGGGCGGATCGGTGCTGCTTGTGTTATTGGACCTCACAGCAGTGTTTGATACAGTCACTTACGATCTTTTGACTCACCGCCTTGCCGGGGCTGGGGTAAGGGGGACAGTCCTGAAATGGCTGTCCTCCTTCCTCTGGAACCGGCTACAGCGAGTGAGGAGGGGCGAGGTTGTCTCCGGGGGTTCTCCCTTACATTGTGGGGTCCTTCAGGGGGCAATTATCTCCCCTGTTATTTAACATCTATATGTGACCACTTGCTCGGCTGGTGCGTAGCTTTGGGCTTGAGTGTCACCAATATGCTGATGACACTCAGCTCATTCTGAGGATGGAGGGCAGGCCCGAATCTGTACCCGATAATTTCCATCGCTGCCTCGAGGCCGTTACTGGATGGCTGCGAGCCAGGAGCTTGAAGGTGAATCCGGCAAAGACGGAGATCCTGTGGCTTGGCCGTCTGGGCGGTAGAGATGTTCAGCTTCCAACCCTGTTCAGCGTGACGTTATGTCCGTCGGCGTCTGTAAAGAGCCTTGGTGTTACTTTAGACCCTCAGCTGTCGATGGAGTCTCATATCTCCACCGTCAGTAGAGTGGCGTTTTTCCATCTACGCCAAGCGAGGAGGCTGGCCCCCTATCTGTAAATCATACTATTCCTGAGGCCCGGTGCTGATTCCAGCCCGGGGGGACACTTGCAGTATCGATATGTATTAGAACGCGGAAACGTGCTATGTATTGCTTTCTCTGCCTTTTGAGCTAGTTGTGGTGTTATTTTGGGGTCTCTATGCATTGGTATGACTGCTATATGCTCACTGAATGCTATTCCATATTTAGAAATCTCCCGTCCTGACTTTGAGTCCTAATTGTTCCACTACAACCCTGGGGAGGAGCGGTCAGAAGGTCAGAGCGCCCTGAGGAAGCGTGGTTTACGCGAAACGGCCATCTTGGTGTTGTCAGCTTACCTCCAGCCGTAGGCGCCTGCCCATCCGGCAGCTTGCCAGCTCTTCTACCCACCAAGGCTCCCCCATTGACTCAGTCGCTAGCCTGTGAGTTATCAGACTCCGGACTATTTACACAGATTCTGTTAGAGCGTCGTTTAAGTCCATTGTGTTGTGAGGGCTCAATTCGCTGTGTTATTGTTACGACTGTTATATTAGACTTGTGATATTGTGATTGAATTGTACTACATTGCACTATATGTGATATTGTTTTGCTATTTAGCACGTGTATTGTTCACAATAATACAATTTGAGATTTTTACTAGATGATGACTCGTGAGTAATCACTCTTACAGGTCTGCCCCTTTATATTCTACTAGCTGTACCTGGCACGCGTTGCTGTGCCCTTTTTAGGAGATGCGAGAAAGTCCAATCATCCACGGTGTGCCCTCCTCTAAACTGCAGTTGGATGGAGTGTGGGTCATGGGGGGCATGGTGTGCCAAGTTGGGTCTTTATTGGTCTTGGTTCTGGGCCACAGTGGTCTGTGGGGAATGATGGGTTTTGAAGTACTACAAATCCCATTTTCCATGGTGGTACTTCAAGTCCCATCATGCATGGTCGGGGCTCTGTGTGCCAAGGTAGGTTACTGTAAATTCAGGCCATACACAATGCCCCATGAGCTGAGGCCTAGTTAGGAACAGAAAGTTAATGAAGCCTTACTGTCAATTCAGGCCATACACAATGTCCAATGAGCTGAGGCCTAGTCGGAGAATCAAGTTAATGAAGCCTTACTGTCAATTCAGAGCGTAAACAGCTTCCCAGTAAGTGAGGGCTAGTTAGGGAAATCAAGTTAATGAAGTCTTACTGTCAATTTAGAGCGTAAACAGCTTCCCAGTAAGTGAGGGCTAGTTAGGGAAATCAAGTTAATGAAGCCTTACTGTCAATTTTGGGCGTGGTCTGTGATTTTTCGGTTGGAAGTGATTTGGGTGTTTTTGTGTTGGGGATTGGCTCAGGCCTTTTCCTTATTCTGTTTTGGCAGTTTATTATGGATTGGAATTTTCATGTTGGCTGGCCAGTGCAGCAGTTATGCAAATCCGCCCTTATTGGCAGCCAATCATGTTGTTCAGAATGTAGAGGCTGGGTGAGTCTTTGGCTGCCCCGGAGGATGCTGGTAAATGTAGTTTTATTTTTACTCGTTGTTTTGGGGGCCTTTTAGGTTTTGGGGGGGAAAGTTTCTTTACTACAAACGTACCTTGCTTGAGGCCTATTTCTGTTGGCAAGTATTGTGTTTCTGCGTTGTAAGGTTTCTTTGTTTGAGGTATACATCACATGACGTGAACCCATTTATATAATAGATGGTTTAGCCGTGTGTATGATTTACTGTATTCAGTGGTATATTCTGTTTGTGTATTGGATTGGCCTCCTATTTGTCCCAACACAACCTAGCCACAGTGGTCCAAGCTACGGTCATCTCAAGACTAGACTACTGTAATGCTCTTTACATTGGCCTTCCTTTGCCGGTGATCCGGAAACTTAAGCTGGTGCAGAACGCCGCAGCCCGCCTCCTTGAATGGTCTGGGGCCAGTGTACCTAAGGGACCGCCTTATCCCATATTGTCCCACTAGATCCCTATGCTCCGAGGCACAAAATCTCCTGGTGGTTCCAAGTTCTAAGGTATACCATCTGACCGCTACACTGAGAAGGGCTTTTTCAATCATAGCTCCAATCCTCTGGAACGCATTGCCCTCCAAAATCCGTGCCCTTCAGAGTCTTCTAGCTTTCTGGAAAGCTTGTAAGACACTATTGTTCCGGCAAGCTTTCGGGTCTTAAAAATCGTTGGCCTCTCTTGCTAATGTACATGCTACTTCACTGCCGTTGTTTTAATCTGATGATATGGTTTTAATGCAGGGGTGGGCAACTATTTTTTCCAAGGGGCCACACGAGAGCCAAAAAATATTATGGAGGGCCGCACCTAAAGGCGGAACTACATGCTAATCTACATAATTTATTTATTTATTCACTTACTATATTTACTATATATTACACATCATTAATATTAACATATTAATATATCAAGAAATATTCATATATTATTAGTATTATTATCTTAATTATTATATTATAGTATATATATAAACATAATATATTGAAATTATAATATATCATATAACATATTATATTATTTATTATATTATTTTATTATTGTTATAAAATTATTATACAATAATAATAAAAACCACTAAAATAAAATAATGCTTCCTTATAGTCCCCTTTTCTGGAGATTTTTATGCAGAGGCCAGGCAGGGGAGGCAAGCCAGAGGCCCTTAGGCGGGCCGGATAGAATCAGCCAAAGGGCCGCATCCGGCCCCCGGGCCACAGTTTGCCCACCTCTGTTTTGATGTGATGTTTTAATTGTTTTGTTATAAATGTATGTGAGCCGGCCGGGAGTGGCGGCGAACAAGTTTGAATAATAATAAATAAATAAATAAATAAAAAGATACCATCCCAAGCACTCACTGTTGATGGGTCTCAGGGTCTGGGAAGCACACTTCAACAATGCAAAGATTTAAGAACTCAAGATTTTCTATGCAGGTAGCGCTCACCGTGCAGTCACACCAAAGAAGTAGACAAAGGTGTCTGAATTAAAACAGAGATGCTTCAGTGGGGATACTGCTTGAATCTCAGCTCCGGCAGGGTGAGCATGCCCCTTCTCCGATTCTCGCTTCAGTTCTACCAAGTCGGCACGCCCTGCCTTTCATTACCTTTTTGGCATCCCTTGCCCCAAAGACACTGGTTACAGCAGCCAGGAAAAGATTAGGTGTTCCATCAATTGCATGAGCTTTGAAAGTATTTTGGGAAATGAGGCTTAACTACTGTATTCCGTATATATATATATATATATATATATATTTCCTGAAAGGAAAGACATGTTCTTAACACTGGCAGGTCAAGATGAAATGATCCAAGTCGCCCTTTGGCAGCAGGCTTGACCCAAAATGTTTTAATGCCTGAGATGAAAAAATCCAAATGGCACCAATAGTGCACACAGATGCAAGGCTTGTTCTACATGGATTAAATCTGTCTTCCATTGTCTGCTTTCCTCATCTAGCCTCACAGGTAGGAGGTCCCAAAGCCGATGCTTCAAAGCGACTCAAGGATAAGCCTAATAGGAAAAGATCGAGCCTCTGTAGCTTGAGAGGAAGGGTATGGAAGAAGAGAGAATTTATAACCCAAGCAAAATCCAAAACAAACCGCATAGCCCAAATTCTTAATCTGACTGAGTATATCGAGGATATGAGAAAGGTTGCATTTCGGGACCAGTTTTTGTGGACCTTACGGCAGCCTATAACAGGGTTCTTCAACCTTTTTTGAGCCGCGGCACATTTTTTACATTTACAAAATCCTGGGGCACACCACCAACCAAAATGACACAAAATGACACTCTAGCACAGTAATACATATAGTTGATATGTTTTTAAATGTATTTATACACTCAGTGTGAAACCTGGGCCTGTTTCGATGAACACAACATAGATATCCTGGCAGGAATGGCAGAAAGACACACACAAAGGTCTTGCTCAACAGCTGTCAGTCTCTCTGTGTGTTCTTATACATCAATAAAAAAGGAAGGGAGGAAGGAAGGAAGGAAGGAAGGAAGGAAGGAAGGAAGGAAGGAAGGAAGGAAGGAAGGAAGGAAGGAAGGAACCAAACAGCAAAGAACGGGAGGAAAGAAACAGGTAGGGAAGGAAGAAAGATAAAGGGAAAAGAAGGAAAAGAAAAAGAGGGAACGAAGGAAAGAGGGAGGGAAGGAGAGAAAGAGGGAGGGAAGGTTGGCCACAGCAACGCATGGCGGGTACAGCTAATAAATTTATACAGCTTATATATATATGAATGGTGGGAGTTGTAGGCCAAAACACCTGGAGGGAGGGCCCAAGTTGGCCCACGCCTGCCTTAAATGAGCAAACCCTGATAGTTTTCGACCCCTGCTTAAAGGTGCCTCAACCTTGTGTCCCGAACGCCCCTTAACCCACCTTGGCTGAGTGCGAGGGAATTCCCCAGCCTTGAGCCCTAGAAGTCCAAGGGGTGCCTCACTGCATGAATGCTACGATGTAGATCCGCCCCCAGGCAGCCGGGGGACCCGAGGAAGTCCCATCCCAGGATCTTCTCTCTCTCTTCACGGCTCTTTTTGCCTGACGCCGCCCCTGCCTTTTGGCTCAAACCCTTCCGAGGCCAAGGAAGGAGCAGAAGGGAGGAGGAAGCCCAAGAAGGCAAGTGGCGAGTAGAGGCTGTGTTTGCGGGACTCAGGTAAGGGATCTAGCCCCGGCTAGGGCTTTCTGGTAGGACAGGAGGGCTCTCTCTCTCTCTCTTTCTTCTATCTCCAATTTCCCACGGCACACCTGATGATCGCTCACGGTACACTAGTGTGCCACGGCACACTGGTTGGGAAACACTGGCCTACGACACGGTGCAACATAGAAAAATGCTGCATAAATTCTGACATACTACTTGGGACTATAACTTTACAAACTAGATAGTCTCAGAAGATTCGAGATAAGACCTTGAAGTCCAGGTGTGTTAGGTATAATGTCATGGGTACCTTCACAGGCTTAAAGTAAGTGGTTTGGTTTCAGACCTTTCAGAAGAGACAACATTGTTAATGGGGATCGGTCTCCTGTTCATGATTCCAAATTCATGGGTCCTGTATTGTCAATATTCCTGTTTCATGTTCTTTTTATGACTATGTACCTTTGGAGAATTTACCTTGGAGAGGCTCTTGTTTTTTTATGTTCATGGATGTACCTTTGGTTGAATTCTGTGAATCTAGATTCCTTGGTTTTGGTGCGTAACCTGGAATTTTTGGATTACTGCTACTGAACTCTGGCTTGTTTTGTATATTGCATTTTATGTGCTGACAGTCTCTTTTGGATTTGCCATTTCCCCCTTTTTATATATGCTGATTATTATTATTATTATTATTATTGGATCAATAGACTCTGTTGTGGTGCTGGATGAAAGGGTGTTTCAGTACTAGAGTGCAAGAGGAGTTTAATCAACCATGTGAGGTAGGGCAAAGTTGAGAGGCAGTGACTCCAAAGTTTACCTAGAAGGTTTCCCTGCCCTCCTCCTCTTCCTCCTTCTGGAACATGGCCATAGAGTCTGGAAAACTCACAACAACTCACAACCTCCTCCTCCTGGAACATGGCCATAGAGCCCGGAAAACTCACAACAACCCACAACAACTTTCTCCTTCTCCTCTTCTTCTGGAACACGGCCATAAAGTGCTGAAAACTCACAACAACCCACAACAACCTCCTCCTCCTCCTTCACCTTCTCCTTCTATTTTTCCTCCTCCTCCTCCTTGAACATGGCCATAGAACCCAGAAAACTCACAATGACCCAAAACAACCTTCACCTTCTCCTTCTCCCTGTCTTCCTCCTCCTCCTCCTTGAACATGGCCATAGAACCCAGAAAACTCACAATGACCCAAAACAACCTTCTCCTTCTCCCTGTCTTCCTCCTCCTCATCCTTGAACATGGCCATGGAACCCAAAAAACTCACAACAACCCACAACAACCTTCTCCTTCTCTTCTTCTGGAACACGGCCATAAAGTGCTGAAAACTCACAACAACCCACAACAACCTCCTCCTCCTTCACCTTCTATTTTTCCTCCTCCTCCTCCTTCTGGAACATGGCCATTTGACCCAAAACAACCTTCACTCCTCCCCTGTCTTCCTGGAACATGGCCATAGAACCCAGAAAACTCACAATGACCCACAACAACCTTCTCCTTCTTCTTCTGGAACACGGTCTGAAAACTCACAACAACCCACAACAACCTCCTCCTCCTTCACCTTCTATTTTTCCTGAACATGGCCATAGAACCCAGAAAACCCAATGACCCAAAACCTCACAACAACCCACAACAACCTTCTCCTTCTCTTCTTCTGGAACACGGCCATAAAGTGCTGAAAACTCACAACAACCCACAACAACCTCCTCCTCCTTCACCTTCTATTTTTCCTCCTCCTCCTTCTGGAACATGGCCATAGAACCCAGAAAACTCACAATGACCCAAAACAACCTTCACCTTCTCCTTCTCCCTGTCTTCCTCCTCCTCATCCTTGAACATGGCCATAGAACCCAAAAAACTCACAACAACCCACAACAACCTTCTCCTTCTCTTCTTCTGGAACACGGCCATAAAATGCTGAAAACTCACAACAACCCACAACAACCTCCTCCTCCTTCACCTTCTATTTTTCCTCCTCCTCCTTCTGGAACATGGCCATAGAACCCAGAAAACTCACAATGACCCAAAACAACCTTCACCTTCTCCTTCTCCCTGTCTTCCTCCTCCTCATCCTTGAACATGGCCATAGAACCCGAAAAACTCACAACAACCCACAACAACCTTCTCCTTCTCTTCTTCTGGAACACGGCCATAAAATGCTGAAAACTCACAACAACCCACAACAACCTCCTCCTCCTTCACCTTCTCCTATTTTTCCTCCTCCTCCTTCTGGAACATGGCCATAGAACCTAGAAAACCCACAATGACCCAAAACAACCTTCACCTTCTCCTTCTCCCTGTCTTCCTCCTCCTCATCCTTGAACATGGCCATAGAACCCAAAAAACTCACAACAACCCACACCAACCTTCTTCTTTTCCTTCTGGAACATGGCCATAGAGCCCATAAAACTCACAACGACCGAAAACAACATTCACCTTCACCATCTCCATCTCCTTTTCCCTCTCCCTCTCCTCCTTCTCCTCCTCCTTGAACATGGCCATAGAGCCCAGAAAACTCACAACAACCCACAACAACCTTCTCCTTTTCCTCCTCCTCCTTCTGGAACATGGCCATAAAGCCCAGAAAACCCACAACGACCCAAAACAACCTTCAACATCTCCCTCTCCCCCGCCCCCTCCATCTCCTCCTTGAACATGGCCATAGAGCCCGGAAAACTCACAACAACCTACAACAACCTCTCCTTTTCCTCCTCCTCCTTCTGGAACATGGCCATAGAGCCCAGAAAACTCACAACAATCCAAAACAATATTCACCATCTCCTTCTCCCTTTCTTCCTCCTCCTCCTTCAACATGGCCATAGAGCCCAGAAAACTCACAACAACCCACAACAACCTTCTCCTTTTCATCCTCCTCCTTCTGGAACATGGCCATAGAGCCCGGGACACTCACAACAACCCAAAGCAACCTTCTCAGTCTCCTTCTCCCTCTCCTCCTTGAACATGGCTATAGAGCCTAGAAAACTCACAACAACCTACAACAACCTCTCCTTTTCCTCCTCTTCCTTCTGGAACATGGCCATACAGCCCAGAATACTCACAACAACCCAAAACAACCTTCAACATCTCCTTCTCCTTCTCCCCCTCCATCTCCTTCTCCTCCTTGAACATGGCCATAGAGCCCGGAAAACTCACAACAACCCACAACAACCTTCTCCTTTTCCTCCTCCTTCTGGAACATGGCCATAAAGCCCAGAAAACCCACAATGACCCAAAACAACCTTCAACATCTCCTTCTCCCTCTCCCCCTCCATCTCCTTCTCCTCCTTGAACATGGCCATAGAGCCCGGAAAACTCACAACAACCCACAACAACCTTCTCCTTTTCCTCCTCCTGGAACATGGCCATAAAGCCCAGAAAACGCAGAACGATCCAAAACAACCTTCACCTTCTCCCCCTCCTCCCGGAACATGGCCATAGAGCCCGGAAAACTCACAACAAGCCAATGTCTCAAGCCATGAAAGCCTTTGACGACACTTTAGAAACAACTGACCCATCCCACACAACTTAGTAATGAGTATTGAAACATTTGTTCATTGATTGCACAGGCCTAGGAGGCAATGGCTTCATTGTGTTCCCCCCTGTCGAGGAGATACCTTCTTTGGAGAGAAAAGCAACAAAGAGGACAGCCCGGCCTTTGCGGATCCCCAGCCAGGCGTGAGCCTGTTTTATATCGTTACAAATTGGACGGGGCACACACGAAACCGGCCGAGGAGTGCTTATTTGCATTGTTCCTTATAATAAACTGGATCTTGGCTCTGCCGAAGGACTGATAAGGTTTTGGCCTCCGTTTCATAAACAGCAGATGTAGTACTCTCTGAACTGGTTTTTCAAGCGCCCTGCTACGATTTGCAGGGGTGAGTGGCTGTCCTGGACTTGCTCCCTTGGGAAGGTTTCATCACCTTCTTTGACAGAAGTTCTGTCTAATCTCTCCGCCGGAGTTCAAGCCAGAGTTCACATCTTGCAAAGCAGACCAAAAAGGATCGCCTCGGAGGAGGCTGCGGGTGAAGGTACACATCAACATGTCAGTGCACGGGGACCTTACTGAAACCGCTTGTGTTTATTACGTTTAGGGAGTTTGATCTTACTCTCCATAGCAGGGGTGCTCACACTTTTTCAGCATGGGAGCTACTGATTAAAAAACCAAGTCCCGAAGATCACCTGCCCAGAAATGTAAAACGTATAACTATTTCCTTATTTATTCATTTATATTTATTATTCATTTTTATGTACCGCTCCTTCCAGCAGGCTCGGGGCAGTTTACATAAAATGAAGTTATAAAACATCAACATTTCAATTTAATAACAACAATATAAAACAGAGCATAAAAATACATCCAACCACCCCATTTCTCCCACACTGCCATATTACCACACATATTACCAGCCAGAAAGTAAGAAGAGAGGCTGTTGAACTGCAAGGCCATTTAATACTCAGCAAGGTAAACAAAGGGGCATGCAAAAATACATCCAACCACCCCATTTGTCCCACATTTCCATATTCCCCAACATATTATCAGCCAGAAAGTAAGAAGAGAGGCTTTTGAACTGAAAGGCCATTTAATACTCAGCAAGGTAAACAAAGGGGCATGCAAAAATACATCCAACCACCCCATTTGTCCCACATTTCCATATTCCCCAACATATCAGCCAGAAAGTAAGAAGAGAGGCTTTTGAACTGAAAGGCCATTTAATACTCAGCAAGGTAAACAAAGGGGCATGCAAAAATACATCCAACCACCCCATTTGTCCCACATTTCCATATTCCCCAACATATTATCAGCCAGAAAGTAAGAAGAGAGGCTTTTGAACTGAAAGGCCATTTAATACTCAGCAAGGTAAACAAGGGGCATGCAAAAATACATCCAACCACCCCATTTCTCCCACATTTCCATATTCCCAACATATTATCAGCCAGAAAGTAAGAAGAGAGGCTTTTGAACTGAAAGGCCATTTCATACTCAGCAAGGTAAACCAAGGGGCATGCAAAAATACATCCAACCTCCCCATTTCTCCCAGATTTCCATATTCCCCAACATATTATCAGCCAGAAAGTAAGAAGAGAGGCTTTTGAACTGCAAGGCCATTTAATACTCAGCAAGGTAAACAAAGGGGCATGCAAAAATACATCCAACCACCCCATTTCTCCCACATTTCCATATTCCCCAACATATATTTCTCAAGGAACAAAGCAAGCAGAGAGGCTTTGGAGCTAAAAGGCCATTTTTAAACATTAAAAATAAACAAAGAGACATGCCAGAGAACAATCAAGCACCCACCCCAAAGTAAAAAGACCGACCTTTGAGATACGGTAAGGAAATGACCCCAAAGCATCCTTCTCCTCCTCCTCCTCCGTTGTTGCTCCTATTTCCACGTCGCCAGCATGTGTGCCACCTCCAAGAGCTCACGAGAAGTCCGAGAGGCAGAATGGGCGCTTCTGCGCATGCGCGCGGGGCCAGCCATGCATCGCTTTATCCAGGCCCGCCCCCTTTGATCTCCTACGACTCTGAGTGGCTGGAGAAGGAGGGGAGGGAGGAATCCAAAAGAGGGGGCCATTCTGCCTCTTAGACTCTGGAGCTTTTGGAGCGGCGAGCAGGGAGCGGGAAGGAGCAACGACGGAGGACTTCTTTGCAGCGTGCAGGGGCACGTGAAGAGGACCAACAGCAAAAAATCTGGTCAGGGGCTTGAAGATCACCAGGATGAGGCCCGAAGATCACCCTGGTGATCGCGATCACCATTCTGAGCACCCCTGCTCTATAGTGAGAGCTCAGGATGGCTTATGAGTACAAGCAACTATAACAAAACGAAAAGAAGCCATAAAAAATAATTCAAAGGGACTAATGGCATATCAGGCAACTGAACAGGTTGAAAAGAGGCTTAGAGATGTTGGAACAGTTTAGAACCATGTGCATCGATCAGTTGGGCCACATACGTTTTTACATACGTATCTTTCAACTGTCCCACAGTGGCAGGAGTCGAATTCATCCTCCAACACCCCACTTTTCCAGCTTTTGGGAAATATTCTAGTTTTTCTCTCCTCCTACTCCAGGTTGGGAACCACTGTTCTAGATCAGGCCCAGATTAACCCCTTTTGGCGCCCTAGGCCACACTTTACACACTCTACCGCACCCCCACCTCCTCCTCCTTGCGGCGCCGCGCACCCTCCTTCCTTGAATCAAGGAAGGAGGGCGCGAGGAGGAGGAGGAGGGAAGCCCTGCCCCGGGGGTGGGGCTTCCCTCCGCCTCCTCCCCCTCGCGGCATGCACCGGGGGCGAGTCTTCCCTCAGCCTTCTCCTCGCGGCACGCCCCGGGGGCGGAGTTTCCCTCCGCCTCCTCCTTGCGGTGCACCCTGGGGGCTTCCCTCCGCCTCCTCTCGCGGTGCGCCCCAGGGACGGGGCTTCCCTCCGCCTCCTCCTCCTCGCGGTGCACCCTGGCGGCCGGGCTTCCCTCCGCCTCCTCCTCGCGGTGCACCCTGGGGGCGGGGCTTCCCTCCGCCTCCTCCTCGTGGCGTGCCCCGGGGGCGGGGCTTCCCTCCGCCTCCTCCTCGCGGTGCACCCTGGGGCGGGCTTCCCTCTGCCTCCTCCTCCTGGCGCGCCGTGGGGCGGGGCTTCCCCGCCTCCTCCTCGTGGCGTGCCCCGGGCGGGCTTCCTTGCCTCCTCCTCCTCGCGGTGCACCCTGGGGAGGGACTTCCTCCGCCTCCTCCTCGTGGCATGCCCCCGGCGGGGCTTCCCTCAGCCTCCTCCTCGCGGTGCACCCCGGGGGCGGGCTTCCCTCCGCCTCCTCCTCCTTACAGTGCACCCTGGCGGTGGGGCTTCCCTCCGCCTCCTCCTCGCGGTGCACCCTGGGGGCGGGGCTTCCCTCCGCCTCCTCCTCGTGGCGTGCCCCGGGGGCGGGGCTTCCCTCCACCTCCTCCTCGCGGTGCACCCCGGGGGCGGGGCTTCCCTCCGCCTCCTCCTCCTCGCGGTGCACCCTGGTGGTGGGGCTTCCCTCCGCCTCCTCCTCGCGGTGCACCCTGGGGGCGGGGCTTCCCTCCTCCTCCTCCTCGTGGCGTGCCCCGGGGGCGGGGCTTCCCTCCGCCTCCTCCTCCTCGCGGTGCACCCTGGGGGCGGGGCTTCCCTCTGCCTCCTCCTCCTCGCGGCGCACCCTGGGGGCGGGGCTTCCCTCCGCCTCCTCCTCGTGGCGTGCCCCGGGGGCGGGGCTTCCCTCCGCCTCCTCCTCCTCGCGGTGCACCCTGGGGGTGGGACTTCCCTCCGCCTCCTCCTAGTGGCGTGCCCCGGGGGCGGGGCTTCCCTCCGCCTCCTCCTTGTGGCGTGCCCCGGGGACGGGGCTTCCCTCTGCCTCCTCCTCCTCGCGGCGCGCCCTGGGGGCAGGGCTTCCCTCCTAAGGCCATTTCCCCAGCCAGCCTCCAATCCGCCATGACTCCTGCCCCTCGCTCACTGAAGCCGCGTGGTGGAGGAGCCCCGTCCACTGAAGCCCGTCCACCGCTCATGCACCTTCTCCTCCATGCGGCTTCAGTGAGCGAGGGGCGGGAGTCATGGCAGAGAGCGGTGTTGGGGACGGGGGACATGACTCCCGCCCTTCGCTCGCACTGCCCCCTCAAGGCTGGAGAAGCTGGGGGAGAGCTGAAGCCGGGGAGGGGGCGGGGCATGGTGCGGCCTGGCTCCTCCCTCTACCCCCGGCTTCAGCTCTCCCACATCTTCTCCAGCCTTGAGGGGGCAGTGCCAAGCCAGCATTGTGCTGTCTCTGCCACCGCTGGCTTGGCACTGCCCCCTCAAGGCTGGAGAAGCTGTGGGAGAGCTGAAGCTGGGGAGAGGGGGCGGGGCATGGCGCGGTCTGGCTCCGCCCCCCCCCCCGGCTTCAGCACTCCCAGCAGCTGCTCCCAGCAGGCCACCATCCCACAGCCATTCCTTACTATGTTAGAGTATCATTTTGTGTCATTTTGGTTGGTGGTGTGCCCCCGGATTTTTTTTAATGTTAAAAGTGTGCCGCGGGTCAAAAAAGGTTGGGAAACACTGGTATAGGGCACAAAGTCACCTGGGAGTTGTCATTTAACAACGTCAAGTACTGTATCCTGTTTTTAGTCCACGGTGAAGGTCCCGGCATCAGAATTATCTCCAGTTCTACAATAGCTGCTCATTTACACAAAAAAAAAAAACAAAAAAACAAAGCAAAGTAATAGAAAAATAAGAGATCAGACTGAATTAAGGAGGAAAAGGAAGGGGGAGAGCGAGTATTTTAAGCATGGCTATTTACTTAGGGCTCTTTCCAAAGGCAACAAGCTTTCTACCATATCACTGCATTTCCAATTCCTCCCCGCTCCTTTCCTTTCCTTAAACAATGAACAAAAATGCACAAGCGTTGTTTCTGGGTAACAGATTCTTGGACCGAGTTTGCCTCTGTGCTTTAGTTCCTCCTGCCAACTCCAAAAGTATATTCAAGCTGAGCTTTCCTGCTGTTTCCCTCTGGAAGGGAGACAGAGGCCGAGAAGGATGGCCAAAATACGGCTCTCTCGACACAGAGATACTCTGGCCTGCTCGAGGCATTCGATACACATCAACAGTTCAAACTGTTTACCAGCAAAAAAAAATGAACACAAACATCTACACACTCATACCCTGAACTGGGATCTTGGGACTCGCCTAAACGTTTTCACTGCAAGCCTCCAAAACATCCCCTCGAGAAAAAAAACAAACAAGCAAACAACAAAACCGGAACGTTCTTTGTAACGTTCGGGCGGAATCTCTTTTCCTGCAATTTGAATCCGTGGATTCTAGGCCTGTTTGATCAAGGGGAAAAAATGGTTCAAAACTCATTGCGGATGTAGAGGGTGCCGGCGCTTTGAATCTGAACGACTTCCGAAATTTTCCGGAAAAAAATTGCGGAAATTTTACGAATTTTTCGGAAATTTCAGAATGGCTTCGTTAACGGCAGACACGCATGCGTAGCGAGAAAGAAGCAGCACTGGCAGTAGAAAAGAAACAGCACTGGTTAAACACCCAATTTGGATGCAGATGTCTTTCCCTCCGCGTTTATTTATTTATTTATTATTTCGATTTATATACCACCCTTCCCAAAAAGGCTCAGGGTGGTTTATTTATTTATTTATTTATTTATTTATTTATTCGACTTATTAGTCGCCCTTTCCCGCAGGCTCAGGGCGACTCACACTGTGAGAGTCGTAAAAACAAGTAAAACCAGGATAAAACAAAACATAGTAAAAATTGCCACAACCAGCGCGCAAGCATAGTTTGGGCATAGTTTGACATACATATACCTAAGCACCGAATGCTTGAATGAAAAGGAGGGTCTTGCAGGCCCTGCGAAATGTTCACAACAGGGCTGTCCAACTGGCGGCACAGGGGCCGCATAGGGCCCCCCCCCAGCCCCTTCCCTACGGCCCCCTAAGCTTTTTAATAAAAGATAAAAATTGAAAAAAAAAATAAATATTTTTTTTTTAAAAAAAACCCTACTTCTGGGTTCGGAGCAAGTATCGCGAGAATACGCAATCCACACGGGATTTCACTGTCAACGCGAGATCACACCGGCGTTGACAGCCAAATCCCGTGTGGATTGCGTATACTCGCGATACTCTTCGGCTACTCTACTACTGGATCGCTGAGGCCCACAGACGCGATTAGGACCTTCTTCGACTCAGTCGGTCGTCGCCTCTCTCGTCGTCCGGGTACTCCTGGATCCTGCGTGTTTGGAACAGGTAGGCCGGAGCACGGGGCTCCTCAGCGGCCTCCTCATTCTTCCCCCATCTCCCCTCATGTATTAAATATAAAATTAAATATATTTAAAGATGAAATAAGGGAGATGGGATACATTAAAATAAGGGGAGGGGAGGATGGAATTAAATAAATTTAATATTAAATAAAAATAAGGGGAGAGGGGAGGATGGAATTAAATATATTTAATATTAAATAAAAATAAGGGGAGAGGGGAGGATGGAATTAAATATATTTAATATTAAATAAAATAAGGGGAGAGGGGAGGATGGAATTAAATATATTTAATATTAAATAAAAATAAGGAGAGATGGGAGGATGGAATTAAATATATTTAATATTAAATTAAAATAAGGGGAAAGGGGAGAGGGCGCCGGGGAGAGGGCGGAGCCAGGGGCGGGGAGGGGGCGGGGCCAGACCCTACGGCCCCCCAGGTCATCAGTGACCGGAATTCAGGCCCCTGGGCCGGTAGAAGTTGGACAGCCCTGGTTCACAACAATGAATACACAACAAAACATAGTTAAAAACAGAATAAAAACAGATTAGGACCAGAATGGAAAGCACAACCTTAGAGGTTAAACGCCTGGCGGAACAGGGTGGTCTTACAGGCCCTCCTGAAGGCCTGTCACGCAGTTATTGCTCGTGCCTCTGCCAGGAGGGAGTTCCACAGGGTAGGCGCTACTACAGAAAAGGTGCGCTGCCGAGTCGATGACAATCGACAAATCTTGAGTGATGGAACCTCCAATAGGCTTTGGTCCATGGATCGTAGTGGTCTCTGGGGAATGTGCAGGGAGAGGCGGTCTTTCAGATACACTGGCCCCAGACCATGCAAGGCCTTGAAGGTTAACACCAGCACTTTGAAGGCAATCCAGTACTCGATGGGAAGCCATTGCAAACGCTGGAGGACTGGTGTGATGTGGCATGTTAGTGTCACTCCAGCCAGCAGTCGAGCCGCAGTGTTTTGCGTCATCTTCAGTTTCCGGATTACCAACAAAGGAAGGCCAATGTAAAGGGCGTTACAGTAGTCCAGTCTCAAGATGACTGTGGCCTGGATTACCGCGGCTAAGTCGTCACCGGAAAGGTAGGGCGCCAGCCGCCTCGCCTGGCGCAGATAGAAAAACGCTGCTCTGCTCACGCTGGATACCTGAGCCTCCATTGTCAGCAGAGGGTCCAGTTGGACCGGACCCCGAGGCTTTTAACGAGGGCTGACGAGCTAACCACCTCGCTGTCCATTATTGGCAGCTGGAGCTCGCCCCCCCCCCCGGGCGACCCAGCCACAGGACGTCCGTCTTCAACGGGTCCACCTTCAACCTGCTGGCCCCTAGCCACCCAGACACGGCTTCAAGGCACTGATGGAAATAATCGGGTACAGAGTCCGGCCGGCCTTCCATCCTCAGCACCAGCTGGGTGTCATCAGCGTACTGATGACACTCCAGACCAAAGCTACGGACCAGTTGGGCCTGTGGACGCATGTAGATGTTAAATAATAGAGGAGAGAGGATAGCCCCTTGGGGGACCCCACAATTAAGGGGGACCCTTTTCTGTTTGGGTATCAGCCAGCACGCCAATGACTTAGAAACAGTTTTCTAAATCTACAGAGACACTCACTGGAACACCTCAACAAGCGAGAGTCCAAAAGTGGCAGGCTAAAACCCAGAACCTCAATCCATGCAGGCCCAGATTACCCATAAGGCCACCCTAGGCCATGGCCTCGGGCGGCACTTTTGGGGGGCAGCAGATCCGGACCCCCCATTAAAAAAAATCCCCCCAAAAATTCAAAAAAATTCGGGGAAAATAAAATAAATAAAGGGCGATTGCGCGGCCGCCCCCTCCCTTTGCTCTGCTCCCCTCGGCTCTGCTTTCGGAGGAAGGGAGGATCGGCTCCGCCCCTGACTCCACCTACCCTCACCTCCGGCTCCGCCCCCTCCTCCTCGCCGGCACGGAGCCGATCCTCCCTCCCTCCTAAAGCCGGCCTGAAAAGGGCGATTTCGGCCGCTTCTCAGGCCAGCATGGTGGCCAGGCTGAGGGAGGGAGGGAGGAGCAGCCGTGGGGAGGCCCAGCATCGGCTCCGGTGGTGGCGGGGCTTTCCTTCCTCCTCCTCCTCGTGCCGGCGAGGAGGCGGGGGCGGGGAGGGGTGGAGCCAGGGGCGGGGAGGGGCGGAGCCAGGGGTGGGGAGGGTCGGAGAGAAGCTGCGCCGCCGCCCCTCCTCCCTTGCGTTGCGTGACGACGCAAGGGAGGAGGGGTGGCGGCGTGGCTTCCCTTCGCCTCCTCTCTGGTGTGGCGTCACCAGGCAGGGAGGAGGAGGCAGAGAGAACCCGCACCGCCGCCCCTCCTCCCTTGCGTGGCGTGCCAGCCCCGCCAAAAAGGGGTGGGCGGCAGTGCACAGGACGCGCGGTGGGAGGGCGCGTCTTTCTCCTCCTCGTCCCGCCCTCCTTCCTTCAATCCGGCGAGGGGAAGGGGCAGAGCCGGGGACAGGGAGGGGCGGAGCCGGGGGCGGGGAGGGGCGGAGGCTGACCCTTTGGCCTTGGGCGGCAAAAGGGCCTGATCCGGGCCTGAATCCATGGCTGATACCAAATGACAGACTCCCCCCTGGGCACACAGAAAAGTGGGCGACTTGGAAGGCGCTGAACAGGCTGCGCTCCGGCACCACGAGATGCAGAGCCAACCTTAAGAAATGGGGCTACAAAGTAGTGTCCACGACATGCGAGTGCGGAGAAGAGCAAACCACAGACCACCTACTACAATGCAACCTGAGCCCTGCCACATGCACAATGGAGGACCGTCTTACGGCAACACCAGAGGCACTCCAAGTGGCCAACTACTGGTCAAATTACATTTAATAGAATGCCAAGTTTGCAAAATTTGTGGGTTTTTTAAAAAATACAATGCAACTGTTTGGTTCACTCCTGACACAATAAATAAAATAATACTGAGCAAGGCAATGAGACTTTCAGGTTAACACAGTGTTTCCCAACCAGTGTGCCATGGCGCACTAGTGTGCCGTGAGCGATCATCAGGTGTGCTGTGGGAAATTGGAACCTCCAATCCCCTTTCTTCCCCCTCCTGCCAAACACTTTTTCTTCTCCACTCGGGCTCCCTTCTTCCCAGCCTCGGCTGCTCGCTTTTCCTCGGTTTGCTCTGGGGCGAGTCTGCACAGTAGCGCCCGCACGGGTCACGCCTTCCTCCGTCCCTCCCCCTCCCCTCCTGAACACGCTCACACTGCCCCTGCCCCCCTCGGATCAAAATGGCGGCAGAAGTGGCAGTGTAGAAGAAAAAGTAAGTGTTGGGCAGGAGGGGGAAGAAAGGGCGCGAAGGGGGAGGAAGAGGTCTCTGTCGAAAGCTGGAAGGGGCAAACTTGGACCTTCCAGGTGTTTTGGACTCCAACTCCCACCATTCCTAGCAGCCTCAGGCCCTTTTCCTTTCCCCCCCTCAGCCACTTAAGCAGGAAAGGGCCTCAGGCTGTTAGGAATGGTGGGAGTTGGAGTCCAAAGCACCCAGAGGGTCGAAGTTTTCCCATGCCTGTTTGAGGGACCTTAAAGTGGTGAGCCTCCTTCCAACATTGTGATTCTGGATAGAAAACAAACAACAACATAACATAACATTGTTTGCGTCCACAGTGCTCTCTGGGTGTAGGTGAACGACAACTTCCAAACTCAAGGTCAATTCCCAAGCAAACCTTTTCAGTACTTTCTGTTGGTAATGAGAGTTCAATATGCCAAGTTTGGTTCAATTCCATTGTTGCAAGAGTTCAGGATGCTCTTTGATTGTGTGTTAACTATAAATCCCAGAAACTCTAACGGACTTTACAATCCCAATGAAATGTTGGTAAGACTGGTTTTAACTTGTGAATTGTGAGTGCAATATTTTGAGATCTGTTATTTGCAGATATGCGATGAAGACGTGGGGGGAAAGGCGGCGTGTGCGTGGGGATGGGGAAAAACAGCAAGCCGAGAAAGAGAAAACATGTTTAGCAGGAGCTCGGATGCTCATCCATCACTTTCCGTTAAGCACATTACCTCCTTGACAAAGAGAGAAACCGAGGGAGGACCCAACTGGCCGAGGCAGGGATATGAGTCGAAGGGGGCAGACGGAAAGATGTCTAAGATTAGGTTTGTGTCCGTCATTTCTGGTTTGGGCCTCTTTGGAGAATGCTCTCCAAAGCAGAGTGCTGGCAAGCTCATGAATATTAATTGTTTCCCTGAATGCTCTGCTGTCTCGCGAAAACAATAAGATTAGTGGGATGACGGGGAGATCTGATTTATGAAAGAGGAAAGGAAGAGGAGGAGGCCGAGGCTGGTCCGAACCCACAAAAGAAAGATTTGGGGAGGGGAGGCAAAGAGGCCCCCCATGCCAATGGAGAAAGACCAGGGGCCGCCCGGTTGCAAAGCAGCACCTTCAAAGAGGCCGAGGCGTCCAAAGAGGGCTGTTTTCCTCTTGAGGACCACCACACCGGGTGACCCCGTGCCTGACGTTAAATGGGACAGGTCTCTCCTTTGAAGGGCTGTCAGAGAACAAACCTCACTTTGGAGGCCTCTTCTCTTGAGTCCCCGAAAAAGAAAGGGCTGGAAGGAGGGAGAGAGAAGCACAGGGCGCGGATTGGTCCATCAAGCCTGGAAACGGAGGCTCTAACTCATCCTAGAGTTGGAAGAGACCGCCAGGGCTATGCAGTCCAATCCCATTCTGCCATATAGGGGAATACAATCAAGGCACCCTGATGGGGTCACGAGGCGGGCATCAGAGGGGTCGCCAAAGACTTTCAGAAAACAGTATTTTCTGTTGGTCATGGGGCAGGGGTGCTCACACTTTTTCAGCATGGGAGCTACTGATTAAAAAACCAAGTCCCGAAGATCACCTACCCAGAAATGTAAAACGTATAACTATTTTCTTATTTATTTATTTATATTTATTATTCATTTTTATGTACCGCTCCTTCCAGCAGGCTCAGGGCAGTTGACATAAAATGAAGTTATAAAACATCAACATTTCAATTTAATAACAACAATATAAAACAGAGCATAAAAATACATCCAACCACCCCATTTCTCCCACACTGCCATATTACCACACATATTACCAGCCAGAAAGTAAGAAGAGAGGCTGTTGAACTGCAAGGCCATTTAATACTCAGCAAGGTAAACAAAGGGGCATGCAAAAATACATCCAACCACCCCATTTCTCCCACATTTCCATATTCCCCAACATATTATCAGCCAGAAAGTAAGAAGAGAGGCTTTTGAACTGCAAGGCCATTTAATACTCAGCAAGGTAAACAAAGGGGCAAAAATACATCCAACCACCCAATTTCTCCCACATTTCCATATTCCCCAACATATTATCAGCCAGAAAGTAAGAAGAGAGGCTGTTGAACTGCAAGGCCATTTAATACTCAGCAAGGTAAGCAAAGGGGCATGCAAAAATACATCCAACCACCCCATTTCTCCCACATTTCCATATTCCCCAACATATTATCAGCCAGAAAGTAAGAAGAGAGGCTTTTGAACTGCAAGGCCATTTAATACTCAGCAAGGTAAACAAAGGGGCATGCAAAAATACATCCAACCACCCCATTTCTCCCACATTTCCATATTCCCCAACATATTATCAGCCAGAAAGTAAGAAGAGAGGCTTTTGAACTGCAAGGCCATTTAATACTCAGCAAGGTAAACAAAGGGGCAAAAATACATCCAACCACCCCATTTCTCCCACATTTCCATATTCCCCAACATATTATCAGCCAGAAAGTAAGAAGAGAGGCTTTTGAACTGAAAGGCCATTTAATACTCAGCAAGGTAAACAAAGGGGCATGCAAAAATACATCCAACCACCCCATTTCTCCCACATTTCCATATTCCCCAACATATTATCAGCCAGAAAGTAAGAAGAGAGGCTTTTGAACTGCAAGGCCATTTAATACTCAGCAAGGTAAACAAAGGGGCATGCAAAAATACATCCAACCACCCCATTTCTCCCACATTTCCATATTCCCCAACATATATTTCTCAAGGAACAAAGCAAGCAGAGAGGCTTTGGAGCTAAAAGGCCATTTTTAAACATTAAAAATAAACAAAGAGACATGCCACAGAACAATCAAGCACCCACCCCAAAGTAAAAAGACTGACCTTTGAGATGCGGTAAGGAAATGACCCCAAAGCATCCTTCTCCTCCTCCTCTGTTGTTGCTCCTATTTCCACGTCGCCAGCATGTGTGCCGCCTCCAAGAGCTCACGAGAAGTCTGAGAGGCAGAATGGGTGCTTCTGCGCATGCGCGCGGGGCCAGCCATGCATCGCTTTATCCAGGCCCGCCCGCTTTGATCTCCTACGACTCTGAGTGGCTGGAGAAGGACGGAGGGGAGGGGAGGAATCCAAAAGAGGGGGCCCATTCTGCCTCTTGGACTCTGGAGCTTTTGGAGGCGGAGCGCGAGCAGGGAGCGGGAAGGAGCAACGACGGAGGACTTCTTTGCAGCGTGCAGGGGCACGTGAAGAGGACCAACAGCAAAAAATCTGGTCAGGGGCCTGAAGATCACCAGGATCAGGCCCGAAGATCACCCTGGTGATCGCGATCACCATTCTGAGCACCCCTGTCATGGGGGTTCTGTGTGGGAAGTTTGGCCCAATTCTATTGCTGGTGGGGTTCAGAATTCTCTTTGATTGTAGGTGAACTATAAATCCCTAAACCCAACAACAGGGTACTCAGAATAGGAAGTCAAAAATATCCAAAGTATACACACTATTGAGTGATATGCCAAATTCACATATCTATCTATCTTCTATCTAGCTATCTATGTATATAATAAAAATCAATGTTTGCGGCGGTGCGGAGGAATATGTGCCAGCGTTTTGATTGGTTGCCACTGTGGGATTATTTGCATAAAGGACACTGATTGGCCAGCCTCAGAACTCGGACACTCTATGGCACCAGATTATTTGCATAAAGGACTCTGATTGGCCAGCCTCAGGACTCCAACACTCTAAGGCACCGGACAGAGGGCATTGGTTGCCACTGAGAGACAATTTGCATAAAGGACTCTGATTGGCCAGCCTCAGAACTCGGACACTCTATGGCACCAGATTATTTGCATAAAGGACTCTGATTGGCCAGCCTCAGGACTCCAACACTCTAAGGCACCGGACAGAGGGCATTGGTTGCCACTGAGAGACAATTTGCATAAAGAACTCTGATTGGCCGGCAAAACAGAATGCAACTGAATGCTTGAGTTAGCCAAATGGAAATGGTTGGAAATGGAATGCTCATTTTCTGGGAGGTGCGGAGGTGCCAAGGAATATGCGACAGCGTTTCGATAGGTTGCCACTATGTGATTATTTGCATAAAGGACTCTGATTGGCCAGCCTCAGATTTCCAACATTCTACAGCCCCAGACAGAGGGGACTGGTTACCACTGAAATGGTATTTGCATAAAGGACTCCGATTGGCCATCCACATTCCAACATTCTAAGGTGACTCCGAGGAAAAAGGAAAGGCCTCAGGCAGTCAGACACTGCGGCCCACAGCAGTGACGGATCAGGACCAAACTTGGCACACAGGGGCCCAATTTGTCATTTGGCTAACTCAAGCATTCAGTTGCATTCTGTTTTACTGGCCAATCAGAGTCCTTTATGCAAATTGTCTGTCAGTGGCAACCAATGCCCTCTGTCTGGTGCCTTAGAGTGTTGGGGTTCTGAGGCTGGCCAATCTGAGTCCTTTATGCAAATAATCCCACAGTGGCAACCAATTGAAACGCTGCCACATATTCCTCCCCACGCACCTCCGCCCACAAACACTGACTTTTATTAGATAGATAGATAGATAGATAGATAGATAGATAGATAGATAGACTGGTTGGATCTTCTCACTCTCCAAGGCACTCTCAGAACTTTCCTCCAGCACCACAGTTCAAAAGCATCTATCTTCCTTCGCTCAGCCTTCCCTAAGGTCCAGCTCTCACATCCGTAGGTGACTATGGGGAATACCATTGCTTTGACTATGTGGATCTTTGTTGCCAGTGTGATGTCTCTATTCCTCACTATTTTGTCGGGATTGGACATTGCTCTCCTCCCAAGATTGTAGGTGAACTATAAACCCCAGCAACTACAATTCCCAAATGACAAAATAAATCCCACCCCCAACCCCACCAGAATTCAAATTGGATGCTTCTCAGGTAGGTGAACTGCTGGATGGACTTAAGCACAGATTTGCCACTGCTGACGTGGGGATGGTGGTGTTCTTCCTGTGGTGCGGGCTGGTAGAGAACTTCAGTTTTCTTCAGAATGACTTCAATCCCAAACATCTCTGCAGCTGTTGCAAAGCAGGATTCTTATTATTACTGTTATTATTATTATTATTCTGAATGGGCGCCCTTTGTCGCCCGTTCAGAAGCAGCCCTGCAGCGCCTCACATCCTGCTTTGCCACAGCTGCAGAGCTGTTTGGGCTGGAAGTCAGCCTGAAGAAAACAGAAGTCCTGTACCAGTCCGTACCACAGGAAGAACACCATCATCCCCACGTCAGCATAGGCACATCTGTGCTTAAGTCCGTTCAGCAGTTCACCTACCTGGGAAACATCATCTCTTCAGACGCCAAGATTGACAAAGAGATAGATCACAGATTATCAAAGGCATAGCGTGCATTCGGAAGGCTTCACAAAAGAGTCTGGAGCAACAAGCACCTGAGGCAAAGCACCAAAATCTGTGTGTACAGAGCTATCGTACAGTCTATTCTCCTCTATGGGTCTGAAACATGGGTCACCTATCGCCAACACCTACGACTCCTCAAATGCTTTCATCAGCGCTGTCTTTGCACAATCCTAAATATACACTGGACCGACTATGTGACGAATGTTGCTGTCCTTGAGCAAGCAGGGGTCACTAGCATTGAAGCCATGCTATTGAGAACACAGCTGCGCTGGGCAGGGCACGTCTCTAGGATGGAGGACCACTGCCTCCCAAAGATACTACTCTATGGTGAACTCATCACGGGTCAGCGCAAGAGAGGCGCCCCCAAAAAGAGATATAAGGACTCCCTGAAACAACATCTCAGGCTCGGCCAGATTGATCACCAACAATGGTCCACCCTGGGCTCACATCGGGAGGCATGGAGATGCACTATGAGTATACAACTATCCATAATGCTGCGGCCTCTTTCGAGAAGACACGCCGAACGGGTCTCGAAGAGAAACGACAACGCAGAAAGAACCGCAACTTGGAAACGACATCACCCAAGGAGACTTTCTGCTGTGCTTTCTGCAACCAAACTTGCCTATCTCAGATTGGCCTTTTTAGTCATCAACGCGCTTGTAAAAAGCGTGGGATGAGTCCTTCCTAAGAATCTTCGTTTGCGAAGTAATGCCGATACACACACACACACACATACTATATATATATATATATATATATATATATATATATATAATTAGCATAGCAAAATATCATATTACATATAATGCCGAGAGAGAATCATAAAACAGAGATCTAATTTTTAAGGTGAAATGATTCTCCCCAACTGTGATGCATGTGCCCATGTAGGTGAGCATGAATTCTTCCCAAGTGGCGTCCTCATACTCAGGCAAATACCATCATATCGGCCATGTTTCTGGCCTGTTTACATGGCAGCGTGCAGGGTGTTTGTGCCACCCAGCGTGGATTTCTTTGCTGAACTCATCAAAAGATGTGCCTCCCCCCCACCATGGGACACAGAAGAATATACTCAAGTGCTAAATCTTTGGAGCTGGAAGCCTACCAGACTTTTGATGGCTTCAGCATCAGTCCGGCCATTGTGCAGGACAATCCTTGCTAATCAGGGCTATAGCGAAAAAGCTGGGAAAATAGATCTGGGGAAGCAATTATCACCTTTTGAAAAGGAGGGATAAAGCACCTTTGATTTCCCCCTTCCTCCAAGAGCCCCGATTAGCATCTCAAAGAGGGTGTCGCCTTCTTCAGATAGGACAGCTTTGACTCCCAAATGTTCATTCTTCCTCTGGGGAGCAAGCTTTTGAGCTGGGGCCTTTCCCAAAAGTCCTGCGTCCTCCCCCTTCTCTGGGATTCAGAAGCACAAAGCGAAATAGAAAGGGTGGCCCTCTCCGTCCCCATGAATGAAAACTCAGGAGGAATCTGGAGAGAAGGCGAAGACTCAGGCAGTTAGTTCTGACAGTGCGCCGACTGCTCCATGACAGCCTTTGGAAATCAGAAAGTCTGCCGGTATTTTAGCAATTCGAATTAGCTAGTCCCGGACAATTCCCGGATACTTTCCCGGACTTCTCATGGATGCGTGAAACTATGGGTGATACTGGTCTTAATTGAAAGGAAACACTTTTGACCCAAGAATAACATAAAATTGTGCTGGAGCAGTGATTTTCAACCAGTGTGCCGCGGAACACTAGTGTGCCGTGAGAGATCATCAGGTGTGCCGTGGGAAATTATTTTGGAACTTCATCTATCTATCTATCTATCTATCTATCTATCTATCTATTGTCACAATCACGGACCTGGCGGGCCCCTTAATCACACACACAGAGACGTACTGAAGGCTAACTACTTTATTGAGTATATAAAAACAGTTCCAAAGAGTAAATAGTCCAATAATAAACAAGTGTCCAAGGTGTTTAGCAAGTAGTCCAAAGTAAGTAGCAAATAAGCTGGAAACGTGGCAAGGCTTCGCAATCCAATGCGAACCAGGAAACAGGGCAAGGCTTCGCAATCCAATGCGAATCAGGAAACAGGGCAAGGTTTCGCAATCCAATGCGAATCAGGAAACAGGGCAAGGTGCCGCAAACCGCTGCGGCTCAAGAAACAAGGCAAAGGCAAGGCAAGGCTTGATGACCACTGCTGGCTTGTGGTCCCACTCGCCGCGTCTATTCAGGGAAGACGGGCCGGAGAACTGACGATCAGTTCCCACGGGCCGTTCTAATCCTCGGCCTGGAACCCCGACGATCTAGGGCCCGGCGTCTCCAGTCTCTACTTTCCGAACGGTGACGGTCTAGGGACAGATGCCAGCTCCTCCTGCCCTCCTCTATGTCCCTGCGCCTGTTGTGAGAACGGCCCCGCTCTTCCAGTCCAGTATCGCTATCTTCCTGAGAAGCAGCCTCCCGGAGTTTCCCAGCCGCTAGCCTCCATCTGCTGCCCGGCCAGCTCTTGGGAACCTCGGCCATTTGGGAATTCATAACTATCTCCGCTGTCTGCTTCTCACTGCCTCCCATCTCCACCTGGTCCGCTCCTTCCCCCGGAGAATGCTCCCACCGAGATCCCAGGCTAAACTCTCTACAGGTGAACTGGGCAAAGGTACGGCTGACCAATCTTGCTCTGGGCCTTCCAACTCATCCTCCGAGTCCCTTCCAGCCTGTGCGGGTCCCAATGCCAACGGGACCCCCGGGCGCGTCCACCCCCAGTGGCACGAGCGGGCCCATGGGTGCTACACTATCCCCCTCAGGGCCCCCCTGGGCCGCCCCGGGCTTGGGCTTGTCAGGATACTTGCGGTGGACACGAGCCACCAACTCGGGGCGTGTACATCTCGAGCCTTGACCCAAGCACGTTCTTCCGGGCCAAACCCCTTCCAGTCAAGGAAGTACTCCAACTTCCTGTAACGGAGGCGGGCATCCACGCTGTCCTGCACCTCGACCCCCTCTCCGCCCTCCCGCATCACGGGGGCAGCAGGCGGCTGCGTCACCTCAGGCCGCACCCCCTCTTCCGGGCGGAGCAAGGAGCGATGAAACACCGGGTGGAGTTTCATGTCCGCTGGGAGTTGTAGTTTGAAGGAAACAGGGCCCACCTTCTCCAAAACTTTGTAGGGACCCAAAAATCGCGTCCAGCTTGCGGCTGGGTCGCTGCGTGGGCAAATTCTTGGTGGACAGCCAAACTTTATCCCCCACAAGGATGTCAGGACCCTCCTGGCGCCGCCGATCAGCCATCCGCTTGTAGGCAGCTTTCGCCTGGTCCAATTGAGTACGTAGCAAGTCTTGGAGTGCAGTGAGCTCTCGAAGCCAATCCTTAGACTCGGAAACGTCTCCGGACGGGTCCACCGCGGGTAGAACCGAGGGTGGTGTCCATAGTTAGCAAAGAAAGGAGTCTCTTTGATGGATTCCTGCGTCGCATTGTTGTAAGCAAACTCTGCCAGGGACAACAAGGACGCCCAATTGTTCTGCTGATAGTTGACATAGCAGCGCAGGTACTGCTCCAAGGTGGCATTGACCCGTTCGGTCTGGCCATCGGTCTGCGGGTGATGAGCCGTGGACATCCGCACATCAATCCCCAGCAGCTTCTGGACAGCCTTCCAGAACTGGGAAGTGAATTGAGTGCCCCGGTCAGTCACCAGGCTCTGTGGAAGTCCATGCAGCCGAAACACATGTTGCACAAACATATCAGCAGTCTCTTTAGCAGTGGGCACCCCCACACAGGGGATGAAGTGTCCCATCTTGGTGAAACAGTCCACCGCGACCAGTATCGTGGTGAAGCCCTTGGACTTGGGGAGGTCGGTGATGAAATCGGCCGAATCATCTTCCAAGGGGCAGAGTGGGTCGGAAGCGGCTGGAGCAAACCGGCCGGCTTGCCCCTGGTTCTTAGCCCGTGACACAGGGCAGGATCCCACATAGTCCTCCACATCCCTCCGCACTTTAAGCCACCAAAAGTCCCGTAGGACCAGTTGTAAAGTCTTGAACAGCCCAAAATGGCCTGCGGCCCGGCTATCGTGGCAAAGCTTGAGAATGTCCGCCCGCTCGGGCCCAGGGGAAACATAGACAGAGTCCCGGTGGTAAAGCACCCCGTTCTTTACCTGGAAAGGGGCTTGGGGCCCCTTGGTCAGCTGCTCCTGTACCCACGGATCGGTCCGCTGACGAGCCTGGACACGCACACTCAAGGGTCTCTTGTCACCAGGGGCTGGCGGGGCCACTGGAGGGTTGACAGGACGCGCCCGAGCAGCCGCAAAGTTCTCCGCTTTCAGCAACCGGGCCTCGGACGGCCCGTCACCCTCACGAACGTACTCCGGCTTTCGGGACAGCGCATCAGCTTGCTTGGTCTGCTTGGGGGTCACATAGTGAATGCGGAAATGAATCGCTCAAAGAACAGGGACCATCTCTGTTGCCTCTGGTTCAATTTGCGCTGGGACTTCAGATGCTCCAAGTTCCGGTGGTCGGTGTGAACCTCCACCGGAACTTGGCCCCTTCAAGCAGGTGTCTCCAAACCTCGAAAGCCACCTTGATGGCCAAAAGTTCCTTCTCCCAAATGGTGTAGTTCTTTTCCGGAGCCGTCAGCTGCCGGGAATAGTAGGCACAGGGCAACAAGTCCGTCCCTGAGGCTGTAGCAGGATCGCTCCCACCGCCACATCCGAAGCATCGGCCTGGACGATGAAAGGGGTGCGGGTTAGGTGCTGCAGAAGCGGCTGAGTGGTGAACAGCTGCTTCAACTTGCGGAACCCCACATCCGCCTCCAGAGTCCACCGAACGGCACCTTTCCCGCAAACACTGGGTGATCGGATCAGCCCACTTGGCAAAGTCAGGAATGAACTTTCTGTAGTAGTTGGCAAAGCCCAGGAATCTTTGAATGTCTTTTTGCTAGCAGGGGCCGCCCAGTCGACCACGGCTTGGACCTTGTTGTCATCCATGGCAATGCCCGTAGGTGAGATCTGGTAGCCCAGAAAGTCCACCTCACGCAAGTCAAAAGCACATTTCTCAGCAGCATAGAGCCCGTGGGCCCTCAGTCTCTGGAGCACTTCCTTGACATGGCGTCGTGGGTCGCCTGATCCGGAGAAAAACATCAGCAGGTCGTCTGGGTAGACCGCCAGATAGCGGTCCAACAGGTCTCGGAAAATGTCATTCATGAAATGTTGGAAACGTGCTGGGGCGTTGCACAAACCGAATCCCATCACCAGGTATTCGTTCAATGGCACAGTCATAGGGCCGGTGGGGAGGCAAGCGTTCCGCCTCCTTCTCACTGAAGACATCCCAAAATCCGGCATACTTCTTGGGCAGGTGGCCCACATTCTCCACTTCTTGGGCCAGGCACGCCTGAGCGTCATGCAGTGGCCCTGGCAATGGTCGAAGAAAATATTAGCTGCCGCTTGGCCCAGGAGATCTGGGGGTCGTGGAGCGCCGAGCCACACAATGCCCAGGACAATGGGGAAATCTGGGAGCTTGGTCACAAGGAAAGAAATGTCCTCTTTATGGGAGCTAGTCCACATCCTGGTAGGAGCTGTATACTGAGTTACAGCCCCCGTTTCAGAACTCTCCCATCAATAGTCTGGACACCCTTGGGCTCTTGGAGATCAAGAAATTTTAATCCAGCGGACTTGGCATAGTCTGCATAGAAGAAGTTGTTGGTGGCCCCGAGTCGATCATGGCGTGGACCATCATCGGCCCCTTCTCGGGAGACCACAAGCTGACCATTACAAGAAACAATTGTCCAGTCTTGGGTTCAGGGGAGGTTAGCGACATCGGCCGAGTGGCGAACCCTCTTACACCCGGCGGTCCCTTCCCCGCCGCCTGAAGGGCTTCTTCGGCTCTGGGGCCCCCTCCGAGGGCGGCAGAGGCCGGGAGTCTTTCACGCGGTTTCTGGGGCACTCCTTAGAAAAATGTCCAGCCCCCGCAGTACCAGCATACGTTGAGGCGCTGACGACGTGCCTTCTCCGCTTGGTCTACTTTGGGCCGAACTGTCCCCAACTGCATTGGCTCCGGGTCATCCAGGCCGGCCGGCACTGGCAATTGCCGGGGTTGAAACTGTCAGCCCCTTCCTTCCGTGCCACGGTTTCTCCATCACGCCCTTGTCCCACCGCCTCCTGGTCTGCAGTCCTGCTTCCATCCGAAGGCTCAAGGTGATGGCGGCCTCCAGATCCGCGGGCCGGGGTGTGTTTAACATCTCCTGTTGCAGTTCCGAAGGCAGCCCGCAATGTAGTGATACCGCAACGCCCGGCAGACCCCACTGCGTCTGGGAAGCCAGAACTCGAAAACGGGAGATGTACTGGGACAGGGATAGATCCTTGCTCGTCAGCGAGCCAAATCCCTCTCGGCGAGTTCTTCATTGACAGGAGCCCCCATGTTGCCCTGATTGCATCTAGGAAAGCCCGCAGCGTTTTGGTATGGGGGACTGCGCCGGATCAGCGGTGGCCCACGTTGCCGCTGTCCCTTCCAACAGGTTGAAAACAAAAACCACCTGGGCTCGATCGTTGGCGAACTCGTTGGGGCGTTGCTCCAAATAAAGTTCCACTTGGCAAACAAAAACCTCCACCTGGGCCGGATTACCACCAAAGCGGCCAGGTGGGCTCACCAGTGCCGTCCGGCCCCGGTCCGCAGCTCACCCAATTCTCGTTGCATCTCTTGCACTTGGGCATCGGTCAGGTTAGCCATGGCGACCACGGCGTGGAGCGCTTCTTGCGGCGTCCAGCGGCGCCCCGTGGTGTGATAAGGGGTTCTGGGGAGTTCTCTGGCCAGCTGTCACAATCACGGACCTGGCGGGCCCCTTAATCACACACACAGAGACGTACTGAAGGCTAACTACTTTATTGAGTATATAAAAACAGTTCCAAAGAGTAAATAGTCCAATAATAAACAAGTGTCCAAGGTGTTTAGCAAGTAGTCCAAAGTAAGTAGCAAATAAGCTGGAAACGTGGCAAGGCTTCGCAATCCAATGCGAACCAGGAAACAGGGCAAGGCTTCGCAATCCAATGCGAATCAGGAAACAGGGCAAGGTTTCGCAATCCAATGCGAATCAGGAAACAGGGCAAGGTGCACGCAAACCGCTGCGGCTCAAGAAACAAGGCAAAGGCAAGGCAAGGCTTGATGACCACTGCTGGCTTGTGGTCCCACTCCGCCGCGTCTATTCAGGAAGACGTGGCCGGAGAACTGACGATCAGTTCCCACGGGGCCGTTCTTAATCCCTCGGCCTGGAACCCCGGCGATCTAGGGCCCGGCGTCTCCAGTCTCTACTTTCCGAGCGGTGACGGTCTGAGGACAGATGCCAGCTCCTCCTGCCCTCCTCTATGTCCCTGCGCCTGTTGTGAGAACGGCCCCGCTCTTCCAGTCCAGTATCGCTATCTTCCTGAGAAGCAGCCTCCCCTGGAGTTTCCCAGCCGCTAGCCTCCATCTGCTGCCCGGCCAGCTCTTGGGAACCTCGGCCATTTGGGAATTCATAACTATCTCCGCTGTCTGCATCGCTGCCTCCCATCTCCACCTGGTCCGCTCCTTCCCCGGGAGAATGCTCCCACTCGAGATCCCAGGCTAAACTCTCTACAGGTGAACTGGGCAAAGGTACGGCTGACCAATCTTGCTCTGGGCCTTCCAACTCATCCTCCGAGTCCCTTCCAGCCTGTGCGGGTCCCAATGCCAACGGGACCCCCCGCGCGTCGCCCCCCCAGTGGCACGAGGCGGGCCCATGGGTGCTACATCTATCTATCTATCTATCTATCTATCTATTAGGCATGGTTTAGAACCCAAAAATAGCAAATCGAAAATCTAATGGGGGGGGGGGATTTTTTTTGATTAGTAATAGGAAGACTTACAAAAAAATTTCCAAAAATTTCTAAAATGTAACTTAATTACTAACGAAATTCGTTAGTAGTTCGTATGCCAGCGCATGCAAGATTCCAGAGATTTTGGGCCTACAACTCCCAGAAATCCTAACAGCTGGTACATTGGCTGGGATTTCTGGGAGTTGTAGGCCAAAACTTGAATAAATCACACTGAATTCTAGATGGGACTCTCCAAATAGGAAGGAGGGAGGGAGGGGGTATTCTATTCTTGGAAGCAGCAAAAGAAAAGGAGGAGGAGCCCCCCCCTGGCTCCTTGCTGCCTCTCTCTCATCCCGATCCCGAGGGAGCGAGGGCCCAAGTTTGCCCAGGCTGGTCATATACCTACATTCCATGCACATGCAATAATACAGCAGTAATAACAATGGGTATAAGAAGAGGTAAAATTCAAACCGAAGTATTCTGACTGGTCCCTGCCTCATGCGGTGCAAACGGGCTCTTCTCTGTGAGCCCGGGAAATTAGCCCGGGAAAAGCCAGTGTTTTCTGCTTGGATGCACACACATACATATTCTTTTGGGGGGATTTGCTGCAGAATCTTCTCTATGAGCCCGGTTCTGCAGCAAAATCCCCTCCCAAGAATATGTATGTGTGTGTCCCAAGCAGCAAACGCTGGCTTTCCCAGAATTTCCGGCTAATAAGAGAAGAGCCCGTTTGCCCGTGATGAGGAGAGACCAGTCAGAATACTTTGGTTTGAATTTTTACCTCTTCTTATACCCATTGTTATTACTGCTGTATTATTGCATGTGCATGGAATGTAGGTATATGACCAGTTGGATTACTTATTATATTAGGCACTTACAGTAGCATTCATTCTATTATACATTAGGTTGGTTTCTCACCCCAATACTCTTTGATGCCTTAGATCCTGACTGGCAGGCAGGAGAGGCAGGGAAGCCTGGACAAAATGTAAAGAGAGGTTTACTCAGAAGTAAATCCACAAACGAGGCCCTTCATCCAAAGTGCCCTCCTTTGCAGATTTACTTCTGAGTAAACCTCTCTGTTTACATTTTTTCCAGGCTTCCAGCCGAAAGAAGGAGCGAGTTTAGGGCTTGCCTTGCCATAATACTTATTGGCAAGGGAGGCGGGGTGGGAGAGAGAAGGAGGTGCCCCCCACGACCTAATAACGACACTTAAGAAAATCCTGGCCCCGAAGTTCGAAAAGAAAGTCCACTTCCTGGTTGGCGTTCCAGGTGCGGAAATACTCGAAAGTAGCATTTCTTACGAATTTCTTACGAAATGAATCATTTTCATAACTTTTTTCTCATGCCTACTATCTATCTATCTATATAATAAAAGTCAGTGTTTGCGGTGGTGCGGTGGGAGGAATATGTGGCAGCATTTCGATTGGCTGCCACTCTGGGATTATTCGCATAAATGGCTCTGACTGGCCAGCCTCAGAACTCCAAAATTCTACGGCCCCAGACAGAGGGGATTGGTTGCCACTGCAATGGTATTTGCATAAAGGGCTCCGATTGGCCAACCACATTCCAACATTCTAAGGTGACTCAGAGGGAAAAGGAAAGGCCTCAGGCAGTCAGCCACTGCGGCCCACAGCAATGACGGATCAGGACCAAACTTCGCAAACAGGGGCCCAATGGCCCACTTCGCAACCTGTTGTGATTTAGGGCAGGATGGGCCATGGATGATGGGATTTGCAGTACCTTCACCTCATTCACTTCCCAAACAACACTGTAGCCCCTATACATCACAGACCAGGCCCAAAATTGACAGCAAGGCTTCCTTAACTTTATTTTCTTGACTAGCCCTCAGCACATGGGATACTGTTAGGCTCCCTCAACTTGATTTTCCTGACTAGACCCCCGGGACTCGCAGTACCTTCACTAAGTTCTTGAAACTTTTACCTTTTACCTAAGAGATAAGAAGAGGAGGAGGAAGAAGAAGAAGTATAGGCCGGGCTTATCCCAGCTGGCTAAACTGCTAAATTGCAAAAAAATCCTGCTGATCGAAAGGTTAGCAGTTCAAGACTCCTGGTTGTCCCAAATGGTTATGAATGCCATTTTCCAAAAGGTTATGTGACCAGTAGTTTTCCAAAATTCTATTTCTATTATTATTATTATTATTATTGGTATTTATACCCCATCTCTCCCAGGACAGACGTGGGAGAGAAAGGGAACCGAAGGAAAGCCATCCAAACAGGGTTAAACAGCGGCTCTCTCCCGGGACTGACGCAGGAGGGAAAGGAAACGAAGGGAATCCATCCACACTGGTTTGAAAAGCTGATTAATTTCTGACTCAAAAAGGCATTTGATCCGAATTTATTCCGAATTACGAAGATTCTGGCTGAACCTACCCATGCCTAATATTTAGTCTAGAAAACAGCAGAAGGGCTTTTCCACCAGAAAAGAGAAATTAAGAAACTCACCAATGCATTTAAAGGACAACTCCTGCTGGCAAAATAGGGAGCAGCCATCTCCGTTGACTTTGTTCATGTCATCGCACTCTTCCCCAAGGTCCCTGCGAACAGGATAGGAAAAATGATAAGACAAAAAAGAGGCAAATGGTCGGTAAGTAAACATTAGATCAGGGTCGCCCACGAAGTCGATCGTGATCGACTTCTTGATCACGAGTCCGAATGAGGTCGATCGCGGCCGGATGGGGCGCTTCTGCCCTGCGCGCACTCACACTCCACGCGGCGCTCCTTCTGCCCCCGCGGCGCTCCTTCCGCGACGCATTGCAGGAACGAGGGAGTGCGAGGCGGGGCCTCCGGAAGCCCCACTTCCCATTCCCTTGTTCCTGCAATGCCCCACGGAAGGCGCTCCCTCGTTCCCGCAATGCCCCGTGGAAGGAGCGCCGCCCGGGCAGAAGGAGCTCCGCACAGTGGTAGGAGCACGCGCGCAGCAGATAGATCTTTTCGACTTGGTTGTTTTAAAAGCAGCTCGCATGCTGAAAAAGTGTGGGCACCCCTGCATTAGATAAAGAAAACTTCAACCATAATGGCAATAGCACATACACTATGTCAGTCTTTCTCAACCAGTGTGCCGTGGCACACTAGTGTGCCGTGACGGACCTCCTGCTGTGCCGCGAGAAAAGCTCTCGGCCCCCCTTCCTCCCCCCCCCCCTTCCTGCCGAACTCCTGCTGCTTGGGAGAGGAGGAAGGGCCAGGCAGTGGCGAAGAAAAAGAAGAAGGGACCGGGCGCTGCCTCCTTTGGTCGTTCCCCAGCCAGCCTCCAATCCGCCATGACTCCCACTATGACTCTCGCCCTTGCTCGCGAAGTCACGTGGAGGAGCCCCACCCACTGAAGCCTGTCCACCGCTCATGCTTCTCCTCTGTAGGAGAGCTGAAGCTGGGGGGAGGAGGCGGGGCAGGGCGTGGCCTGTAGGAGAGCTGAAGCCGGGGGGCGGGGCGGGGCATGGCGGGGCCTGTAGAAAAGCTGAAGCTGGGGGGAGGGGCGGAGCATGGCGTGGCCTGTAGGAAAGCTGAAGCCGGGGGGAGGGGCGGGGCATGGCGTGGCCTGTAGAAAAGCTGAAGCTGGGGGGAGGGGCGGAGCATGGCGTGGCCTGTAGGAAAGCTGAAGCTGGGGGGAGGAGGCAGGGCATGGCACGGCCTGTAGGAGAGCTGAAGCCGGGGGGGAGGGGGTGAGGCATGGTGCGGCCTGGCTCTACCCCCTCCCTCAGCTTCGGCACTCCCAGCAGCTGCACCAGCCTTGAGGGGACAGTGTGAAGCTAGCATTTTGCTGGCTCTGGCACTGCTGGCTTGGCACTGCCCCTCAAGGCTGGAGCAGCTGCTGGGAGAGGTGAAGCCGGGGTAGGGGCGGAGCATGGTGCAGCCTGGCTCCGCCCTCCTCGGCTCGGCACTCCCAGCAGCTGCTCCCAGCAGGCCACCAACCCCAGCCGTTCTTTACTGTGTTAGAGTGTCATTTTGTGTCATTTTGGTTGGTGGTGTGCCCCCGATTTGTTTAATGTTAAAAGTGTGCCGCTCTCAAAAGGTTGGGAAACACTGCACTATGTAACACAATTTTTGTTCCTGAGTTACCGATGTCATTTCCTAATTGTTTTTTTTGGATGTGAGGGCGATCTGGCTGCGACATCTAATTGTTTTTCCATCCAAACATGCAATGCAGCACATTTTGCTCTAGTATTTCAATGAATATCTTGTTGAGTCTCAACCAAATCAACCTAATTTGTGGCAGCCACAAAAATTAAGTTTCTGGAGTGTAACTAGTTTCAAATTAAGGAACACACAACTAAACAGGAGTAACACTTTCAAACCAGGAACAGAATTCTTTTCAAATTTTGTTACATAGTGTTATTGGGTGATGAGGAAAACAAACAACTGGAATTGTAGGCTGCATGAATATCTAGTACAGTGGTTTCCAACCTTTGTTACTCAAGTTGTTTTGGACTTCAACTCCCAGAAATCCCGGCAAGCTTAATATCTGTTAGGAATTGTGGAAGCTAAAGTCCAAAACACCTTGAGGACCAAAGGTTGGGAACCACTGGTCTAGTGTCTAGATCAGGGGTGCCCACACTTTTTCATCATGCGAGCTACTATATGAACAATCAAGTTGAAAAGATCACCTGTTGTGCATGTGAGTGTGCGCGCGCACATGCATGCACACGCTCCTACTGCAGCCTTCCATCCGCGCGGGGCTTCTTTCTTGCCTGCCCACGAACTCGCTGCCGCGCGCACCCGGGAAGGGGATCCTCCTTGCCTGCGTGCGCGCTCTCTCTTAATCCCTTCGTTGACTTCCTCCTTCCTGCTGCGTGCTTTCGCGAAGTAGGAAGTCCCCATTCCGTCCTGCTTCTTGCGTGCACAGCAGGCCCCTCCCACGCACACAGCAGGAGGGTATTTATAGGCGCACCCGCCAGCGCTCCGGCCAGATATGGCTTCGGCGGCAGCTCGGAAGATGCAGGGCTGGGAAGAGGGGCCGTCTGGCGGGGAAACTCAACCGAGAGAGGGACCCACGTGAGGCTGGAGCCTCCCCACGACAGCCTCCCCCCCTCCCCCCCTCCCTCCTCCCTCGAGGCTTCCTTACCTGGGCAGGAGAAGGAAGAATGGAAGAGGTGCTTCCCCAAAGTGACAGATTCAGCGGGGGCGCCCTTCCTTCCTTTCGAGGGTGTCACTCAGAAAGGACGCCCAAGTGGATGGCTGGCAGGAAGGAGGACCCCTCCCACTGGTGGCAGTCCATGCCCATGGGAGAGAGGGGGGGTGGCTCTTCCTAGCCGGCTCTGAAGAGCCACCCCCCCCCTCTCTCTTGTGGGCCCTCGCCGCCTTTCTCCTTCGAGGTCAAGGGAGGGCGAGGCGGAGAAAGGTGGCGAGGGCACAAACAGCAGGAGTTGGGTGTTCTCAGAAAACGTCGTGGGAGTAAGCAGAGAAGGGTTTCTTGGAAGGTATTCAAGGTTTAATGTTCACTTCAAATATATCACAATTCAAAATAGAAGAGTAAGTGGAATGTATGCTGTTGTAAATCACAGGTCACACACTTTCCAGCCAAAAAAGTCCCAGGAGTTCATATATCAATGTGTAAATCACTAGTAGTATGCAAACAAATGGTGCGGGACAGGCGGAAAGGAAATGGGTCAACGGTCAACTACAGGCCTCAACGTTTCGCCTAATTAGGCTTCTTCCGGACCCCAAAGTAAACAAAATATAGTGCACAGTGACCATTCCACTGGTCCAAGGGTTCAATATTATATTAAGATTATATTCATCCTGAAGGAGGTGGACACAGCCACCGGTATGGTCGAACGCCCGGACCCGGCTTGTGAAATTAGGCTGTGTCTCAAAAGAGGTAGATTTCCCATACTTACCTCTGGATGATCCCATCCCCACAATAGCCGCTTCCATGGACATAGATGAGGGGTGGGGATGCTTCACTCTCTTCTGTCCCAGAAAGAACTGAGACCCAGTAAGTGTACTGGCTTCCTGCTCTTATTTCACTGCAATGGAAGAAAGAGGACATCAGCAGGGCAATAACAGGCAGAATAGCTTTGGCATTCAACACTAGGAGAAGAATTGTTGACAAGTCTCACTTTTAGTAGTCCACCTCCCCAATCTTTTGGGAAAAGGGCAGATCCTGGAAAATCCAAAAGGTGTTCTAGGTTTTGACTCCAACATTTCTTTACTACGATGGTTGAATGAAAAGTAATGCCTCCACCTTCGTAACTCCTCAACAGATGGCAGTACTGGTATGTGGCAGGTACTGGCTTGTTCAGTAGACTCTCCTCTACAGTTCCATTTTGGCAGGAAGCCTTAGGATTCCTATGAGGGTTGAATGAAAAGTAATGCCTCCACCTTCGTAACTCCTCAACAGATGACAGTACTGGTATGTGGCAGGTACTGGCTTGTTCAGTAGACTCTCCTCTACAGTTCCATTTTGGCAGGAAGCCTTAGGATTCCTATGAGGTTGAATGAAAAGTAATGCCTCCACCTTCGTAACTCCTCAACAGATGACAGTACTGGTATGTGGCAGGTACTGGCTTGTTCAGTAGACTCTCCTCTACAGTGCCATTTTGGTGGGAAGCCTTAGGATTCCTAAGAGGGTTGAATGAAAAGTAATGCCTCCACCTTCGTAACTCCTCAACAGATGGCAGTACTGGTATGTGGCAGGTACTGGCTTGTTCAGTAGACTCTCCTCTACAGTGCCGTTTTGGTGGGAAGCCTTAGGATTCCTAAGAGGGTTGAATGAAAAGTAATGCCTCCACCTTCGTAACTCCTCGACAGATGACAGTACTGGTATGTGGCAGGTACTGGCTTGTTCAGTAGACTCTCCTCTACAGTGCCATTTTGGTGGGAAGCCTTAGGATTCCTAAGAGGGTTGAATGAAAAGTAATGCCTCCACCTTCGTAACTGCTCGACAGATGACAGTACTGGTATGTGGCAGGTACTGGCTTGTTCAGTAGACTCTCCTCTACAGTGCCATTTTGGCGGGAAGCCTTAGGATTCCTAAGAGGGTTGAATGAAAAGTAATGCCTCCACCTTCGTAACTCCTCGACAGATGGCAGTACTGGTATGCGGCAGGTACTGGCTTGTTCAGTAGACTCTCCTCTACAGTGCCATTTTGGTGGGAAGCCTTAGGATTCCTAAGAGGGTTGAATGAAAAGTAATGCCTCCACCTTCGTAACTCCTCAACAGATGGCAGTACTGGTATGCGGCAGGTACTGGCTTGTTCAGTAGACTCTCCTCTACAGTTCCATTTTGGCAGGAAGCCTTAGCATTGAATGGTTGTGTTGTTAAAGTGAGAAGTATGGAATCCTGCACAGACAGTCAATCAATGCAACTTAAGCAACCTGCAGTCATTGAATTCTTGACAGCAGAAGGTATCACCCCAAAGGAGATTCATCAGAGAATGCAAGCTGTTGATGGGGATTATGTTGATGTGAGTACTGTGCATCATTGGGTGAGTAAGTTTAAAGATGTTGCGGTGGGAACATCTGATTTACATGAGAAACAAAGAGTTGGACATCTTGTGACAGCAACCACTGAGTTTCACAAGCAAAAGCTTGACAGATTGATTCAGGATGATCGGTGTATCACTCAGAGAGAAATTTCAAGCATAATCGGCATTTCACAAGAACGTGTGGGTCACATTATTGCTTTGCTTGGCTATCATAAGATCTGTGCATGATGGGAACGCAACAGAACTTCAGAGACTGGATCTCACCACCGTACGGCATCCTCCATACAGTCCAGATTTAGCACTGTCTGACCTCCATCTGTTCCTGATCATGAAAGAAGATCTGCGGGGACATAATTATGATTCTGATGAAGACGTTGAGAGAACTGTGAAATGCTGGTTGCAGAAACAGGGTGTCGACTTCTTTCATGACGGCTTCAGAAAACTTGTTCAGCATTGGCAGAAATGTATTTTCATTTATTTATTTATTTATTTATTTATTTATTTATGCTTCACATTTATACACCGCCACTCCCCGGGGGCTCGGAGCGGTTTACAATAGTATGCATAAATCCAGAGATACAGATACAGTGTAGATAAGACTAACTAATAAATACCAACAGTGAAATACTAACAGTAAATAATCAGCCTAGCAGAAGATGCCTAGCTAGGATTTGTAGCTTTCCCAGGAGATGGGGGCTCGGATCCAAGGATCAAGTAAGGCCCAAGGATACTTGAGGAGCCCTAGAAAGAGTCAGTTTCACAAAGGGCCGCTGGTTCAGGTTGGCTGGTTTCCTCTGAGTTCCAGAGAGGGGGGGGGTGAACCACCCGAAGATGAAAAGTAGACTCCAGATGGAGAGGACAATGGGCTCGCTAGTTCCACTCCGGGTGTTGCCGTTTGGCTCCAGCACCCGGAGCTCACGCCCCAGAAGATCCTGGTGCCAAAGCGTCGTTGGCAGGCACCACCCCGCTGAAGTCCACATCCAGGAGGAAGCCCCGTCTTGGTTTCCGATGTCCTTACAGTGGCTCCCAGAATGCTCTGGGTGAGCTCTGCCGCTCTGCCTCCAGAGCCCGGAAGTCCTTGGTGAAGAAGTCGAGGCCCTCAGAAGACACTGCCTTCGTCTCCTCCACGCTCGTCGGCCTCGCTTGCGACTGCAACCTCTAGGGTTTCGTTGGGGGAAAGGCCCAAGGGTATCCAATTGTTGGGTGATTATGCGGAAAAACGAATAGTGGTAGATAAAGAGCGCATTCTAAGGATTGTTTCTGCGGTTGATTTATTAAAATATTCCCATCCAAACCCAAGTAACGAAAGTGGAGGCATTACTTTTCATTCAACCCTCGTAATTATTTTTCCTTTCTTTTTTTTAGGACACGAATGAGACTGTCTGAGCACTGACAGTAGGATTGCATCGTATAAATCAGTGTTTCCCAACCAGTGTGCCAGGCCACACTAGTGTGCCGTGAGCGATCATCAGGTGTGCCGTGGGAAATTGGAACCTCCGTGAAGGGGGGGAAAGAGAGTCTAGTGTGTTGGAGTATAAAAACCTTAAGAAACCTACCTCAATAAAGGCACAAAATTACAAACACCCCCCTCCCCACCCGTTGTCTACTTGGTCTCTCCCTCTCCATGCATTGGGAAGGCCCGCCTCCCTTTCCCCAAGTAGAGACCTCCTCTTGCCTCCTGGGGGTTCTGTGTGGGAAGCTTGGCCCAGTTCTATCATTGCTGGGGTTCAGAATGCTCTTTGATTGTAGGTGAACTATAAATCCTAGAAACTGTAACTCCCAAATGTCAAGGTCTATTTTCCCCAAACTCCATCTGTCTTCACATTCAGGCATATTGAGTATTCATGCCAAGTTTGGTCCTGATCCAACATTGTTTGAGTCCACAGTGCTCTCTGGATATGGGTGAACTACAACTCCAAAACTCAAGGTCAATGCCCACCAAACTCTTATAGTATTTTCTCTTGGTTATGGGAGTTCTGTGTAGGAAGTTTGATTCCATTCCATCATTGGTGGAGTTCAGAATGCTCTTTGATTGCGGGTGAACTATAACTCCCAGCAACTACAACTCCCAAATGACAAAATCAATGTTTTGACTGATGGTCCCTCCTTGGGTTAGTATTAGTATGTTTTGTGGCCAAATTTGGCAGCAATTTGTCCAGTGGTTTTTGAGTTATGTTAATCCCACAAATGAACATTACATTATATATATATATATATATATATATATATATAGAGAGAGAGAGAGAGAGAGAGAGAGAGAGAGAGAGAGAGATCGCAACAGCGCAGGCAGAAAAACAAACATCACAGGAAAGCCTGTCTGTGTAGGAGGGTGAACATTAGGAAGAACTTCCTGACTGTGAGAGCTGTTCAGCAGTGGAACTCTCTGCCTCAGAGTGTGCTTCCATCTGGCTGCTCTCTTTCCAGCCGGCTTCCCTGAGGACCAGGTACATTTTCATGTTTATGTTTACCAACTATCACTACATTTGGCATTGGTTGGACGCAGGCCCGGATTAACACCTTTTTGCGCCCTAGGCCACACTTTGGAATTACGCCCCCTTTAAGCCAACCTCTACCGCACGCCCTCCTCCCCTGGGAAAGGGCCGGGCCCCCTCCTTACCCGCTGGGCAGCACAGCAGGAAGGCCAAGGCCATCAGGAAACTCCGGCAGGCGCTTCCCATGGCCAGGCGGAAGGAGGAGTATCCCAGGCAGCCGAGAGCCAGGGGCCAGGCTGGGACAGGAGAGCCAAGGCAAAGTGAACAGGCCGGCGGGTGTCCTCCATCCCTGTGTCTGTTCGTGCCTGGCCGGTGTGCCAGGAAGGCAGAAGAGTCCTGCCTGGCAGGGCAAGGGGCAGGCCACGCCCACAGCCAGCCTCCCCTCCCCCCGGTGGAGACCGTGTCCTTCCCCCCTGTGCGGACCCTGAGCCTTGACCCCAACCCTCGCTTGGCCCAAGTCTTCTGGGTGCCCGCACGCACGCCATTCGCTCTCTCCCTCCGCAAAGGAGGCCATGTCCGGAACCGGAAGGGAGGGAAGGAAGGAGAAGAGGGCCAGGTCCTCAGGATTGGACCCGGGGACAGAGCCAGGCACCCTCTCCACAACCAACACACCCAACTCCCCCTTGGCATTCACAAGCTCCGAGAGTTGGGAGAGACCCCAGGGGCCGGCCACAGTGTTTTTATTTGTTTCAACATTTATTTTTGGACCGTGATCTGCGCCCCCCTCAGCTTGCGCCCCTAGCCCATGGCCTAGGTTGGCCTTATGTGGCTGGACATTGATAGTCTTTCTAGTGACTGTGTACTCTCCTGTTCAGGCCCAGGTTTCACACTGAGTGTATAAATACATTTAAGAACACATTAACTATATGTATTACTGTGTTAGAGTGTCATTTTGTGTCATTTTGGTTGGTGGTGTGCTCCAGGATTTGGTAAATGTAAAAAATGTGTAAAAAATGTGCCGCGGATCAAAAAAGGTTGAAAAACACTGGTATAAATCATTTAACGCAACTGTTGTAATGAGTGGTAACTGAGCCAAGGTAGCCAAAGCACAACAGAATGCTCAACAGATTGCATTGTGTTGCCTTGCCCAATACATAGAGATTAAAAGCTTCTACAGTGTGGAAATGAGTGCCGTCGGAATCATAACATTGGAAGAGACAAGGACCGTCCAGAACAACCGCTCTTTTTGGGGTGGGGGGTCCTTTCAAACTCCCTTCTATTCTGTCCGTCGGCTTTCTTCTTCTCCCATATACAATCTCCTGCTCCGCTCTGGAATTCCTGGCATAACTTCATCAATAGACGTCCATTGCGCTAATCATTCCACATGACCTAGCCATCTTAACCTTTCTGAGACAATTAATGATCTTGGGTTCATTAGTGTCTGTCCCTGTATGTACTCAGTCTTGCCATACATCTCTTCAGAGGAGGTGGGAAAAAAGCATGTCTAGTCTCAAGCGACAGCTCCGGCAACTCCGTGCTCAGAGTTTAATATTGTTATTGTGCATGGCGAATAAACTTCAGTGCTTGGTGTTACCCTAAACACTCAAAGTTTTCATTCAGACTTCAAAGGAGACATCCAAGGCAGTGTTTTTCAACCATTTTTCACATTTACAAAATCTTGGGGCACACCACCAACCAAAATGACACAAAATGACACTCTAACACAGTAATACATATAGTTAATATGTTTTTAAATGTATTTATACACTCAGTGTGAAAGCTGGGCCTCTTTCGATGAACACAACATAGATATCCTGGCAGGAATGGCAGAAAGACACAAACTTCCCACACAGAACTCCCATAACCAAGAGAAAATACTATAAGAGTTTGGTGGGCATTGACCATGGGTTTTGGAGTTGTAGTTCACCTACATCCAGAGAGCACTGTGGACTCAAACAATGTTGGATCAAGACCAAACTTGGCATGAATACTCAATATGCCCAAATGTGCACACAGATGGAGTTTGGGGAAAATAGACCTTGACATTTGGGAGTTACTCTTTCTGGGATTTATAGTTCCCACACAATAAAAGAGCATCCTGAACTCTTGCAATGATAGAACTGAGACTTCCCAAACTTGGCAAGAGGAGGTATTGAACTCTCATTACCAACAGAAAGTACTGAAAGGATTTGCTTGGGAATTGACCTTGAGTTTGGAAGTTGTGGTTCACCTACAATGTTCTGTTATGTTGTCGTTTGTTTTCTATCCAGAATCACAATGTTGGAAGGAGTCTTACCAACATTTCATTGGGATTGTAAAGTCCCTAAAACAGGCATGGTGAAAACAATCAAAGAGCATCCTGAACTCTTGCAACAATGGAATTGAACCAAACTTGGCATATTGAACTTCATTACCCCAGAAAGTACTGATTTGCTTGGGAATTGACCTTGAGGCCCTGGTTCACCTACAATGTTCTGTTATGTTGTGGCTGAATCACAATGGGGGAGGCTCACCACTTTAAGGTCCCTAAAACAGGCCTGAGGCTGCTAGGAATGGTGGGAATTGGAGTCCAAAACACCTGGAAGGTCCAAGTTTGCCCATGCCAGCTTTCGACAGAGACCTCTTCCTCCCCCTTCGCGCCCTTTCTTCCCCCTCCTGCCAAACACTTATTTTTCTTCTACACTGCTGCTTCTGCTGCCATTTTGATCCGAGGGGCAGCATGAGCATGTTCAGGAGGGGAGGGGGAGGGGAGGAAGATGTGACCCATGCGGGCGCTACTGCGCAGACTCGCCCCAGAGCAAAGCGAGGCAAAGCGAGCAGAGTGAGGCTGGGAAGAAGGGAGCCCGAGTGGAGAAGAAAAAGTGTTCAGCAGGAGGGGGAAGAAAGGGGATTGGAGGTTCCCATTTTCCACAGCACACCTGATGACTGCTCACGGCACACTAGTGTGCCACGGCACACTGGTTGGGAAACACTGATCTAAGGGTCTGGAAGCTATTTTGGCCATAGGCTTCAGCAATTTGGGATAAAGTTTTGACCAAAACCCAAGAAAGAGAAGCATTCTCCGCCTGTAAATTGTCAACAGGGCTTGCATAGCTCCTCTGCAATGCGGCCCACCAAAGAGGAAGAGGTACCGCTTCAGCTAATTCCCAATTCTTTGCTGGAAAGACCACGGAGAAATTGTGAATTGCCAACATCTATCTTTTATGATCCTATAGGTCCTTTGATGTTTGTGGGAGAGTGAATAAACCCCGGTTCTTACGCTCTCTAGGACACAATACTTGCTTAGAAATAGCTTCGTTGACCTACCCGTTATGCTAATGGCTTTATAGCTGTTCATTATATACAAACAAAGAACGAGGGAGGTTGATTTCTATATTGTCTCCATATTTTTTTCAAATGAGGAAGAGGAGGTGGAAGGCTAAGATGATGGAGGAGGAGGAGGGGAGGAGGAAAAGAAAGAGAAGGAAAAGGAGGAGAAGGAAAAAGATGGACAAGAAAGAGGACTACCACCTCAATTGCTTCATAGATAATCTGCTACAAAACAGGAGCTTTTTGTTGAATACCAGGGCTAGAGAAGTAGACGGTAAAAACAGAAGAACAGCCTGCCTCAGGGGCGCGTACTTGCTCCATCAATGTTTAACATTAACACAAATGATCAGCCACTTCCAGAAGGGACAAAGAGTTTCATCTATGCTGACGATCATCTAAGCTTTGAAAGGATTGAACAGAAGCTCTCTGAAGCTTTAGGTGCTTTTTCTGCCTATTACAGGGAAAACCAGCTGATTCCTAATCTACTGTGTTTCCTCGATAGTAAGACAGCCCCAATTGTAAGACATATCGGGGTGTCAGAGGGGTCGGCTAATATAAGCCGTACCCAAAGTAAGCCGCACCCGGCCGCCGTGTCACTCGGTCCCGCCTCCTCCGCTGCCGCCGCCACACAGCCAGCCCCACGGGCCGGCTGCGGCACGCCTCCCAAAGAACAGCCATTTCTGCGCCTACGCCAGGCGCGCTCGGGACCTAGTGCCCATGCGCGGACATTCGCGCATGCGCAGAAACATCCGTGCTTGGGACTCCCAAAGCATGGCCGTTTCTGCGCATGCGTGAATGTCCGCGCATGGGCACTAGGTCCTAAGCGCGCCTGGCGCAGGCGCAGAAACAGCTGTTCTTTGGGAGGCGTGCAGCGGCCGGCCATGGGGCCGGCTGTGCGGCGCGGAGGAGGAGGAGGCGGGACAGGGTGATGCGGCAGCCGGGGGTACGGCTTACTTTCGGGGTACAGCTTACCGTCGCCCAATGTAAGACATACCCCGAAAGTAAGACGTAGTGGGGCTTTTGGGGGTAAAAAGAAAGTAAGACACTGTCTTACTTTCAGGGAAACACGGTATCTAAAACACAGGCATGTGCTTTTCACCTTAAGAACAGACAAGTATCTCGAGCTCTGAGGATTGCCTGGGAAAGAATCCCACTAGAGCAGACCAGGGCAAACTACGGCCCGTGGGCCGGATGCGGCTCCCCGGCCGATTCTGTCCGGCCCAGGGAGAAGGGCGTCGGGGGCGGGGCCAAGAGGAAGGGGTGCCACTGCAGCCATCCCATCGCGGGCTGTGGGGCCTGCGTCGGCAGACAGCCCGCCACTCCGGAGAACAATCGGAGGAGCGGCAGCTTTGGAGTGCCTGCCACCCCGGGAGGCGATCCAGGCCTGCAGCGGGAGCAGTCGCCAACCTGCAATGGCTGATCGTCTTCCGGGTCGCCAGGGCGATCAGCCGCCTCAGGTCGCCGACTGCTCTTGCTGCAGGCCCAGATCGCCTCCCGGGATGGCAGGCACTCCAAAGCTGGGGTGGCAGTAACTCCATGGCAGGGCAATCAGCTGGGGAACGGCTGGGGGCGAGAGTGGGCGGAGGCCTGCAGCCTCCGATCGTCTGCTGCTCTGCTCTGCCGTGGCGGCGTCTGGGTCCGCTTTGTCATCCTCTGGGCTGGGTCTATTGGGTCATTCCATCTTGGGATCCTTCCTCTCTTGAGGGTGTCAGCCTCTATCTTGGTTCGCACCTTGTCTTCTTGAATTTCATTTTATTTTATTGTAGTGGTTTTTATTATTATTTTATAATAATTTTATTATAATATTATAATGATATAATAAATAATATAATGTTATGTTATATTATAATTTCAATATATTATAATGTCTATATACTATAATATAATGAATTATGGTATTAATACTAATAATATATGAATATTTCTTGATATATTAATATGTTAATATTAATGATGTGTAATATATAGTAAATATAGTAAAAAAATGTAGATAAGAATGTAGTTCAGCCTTTAGGTGCGGCCCTCCATAATATGTTTTGGCTCTCATGTGGCCCCTTGGAAAAAATAAGTGCCCACCCCTGCACTAGAGCATTGCAGCTCACCCAAATACTTGGCACACAGACCCAACATGGGCAACATTGAATTCAGGTGGGTTTTTGGGGTGACTGAGTTTGGAATCCAGGAGTTATACTTCACCCATATTGAGAGACCACTGAACCCAGTCAATAATAATAGTAATAATAATAATACTTTATTTATACCCCGCCACCATCTCCCTGATAGGGACTCATGAGGCCAGGCCCAAACAACAAATACAATAAATAAAAATCAAAACATCAGCAGCAAGACACTAAAAATACAGACATATAAATAAAAACAATATACAGATAAGTATCTCAAATCACAAATGACAAGGCGGGCCGCATGCACAAGATAAAAAGTTATAAACCCAACATGGCCAACTTTTAATACTGAGATTTGGGAGTGATTGACCTTGCATTTTGGGAGTTGCCGTTCACACTGAATCCAGAGAGCACTGAACCCAGCCGGTGACGAATCTGGATCAAACTCGGCACAAAGACCCAAAACGGCCAATTTTTAATACTCGTCGGGGTGGCAAAACAATCAGAGAAGGAAGAAGACAGCGCGATTCCCTGCATCTCATTGGAAACAGATCTGCGTACTCATACAGGTGGATCTGGAGGCTGCCTTTGAATGCTCAAACCCAGACGTTCCTCTGGCTGGCAAGGCTTCAGAAAACCCAAGCAGACAGACGAGTCTGGAGAAGGACAAGTGGGAAGGAATGCCATAACAGAGGCAGCTGCGAGGATGAATTTCAAGCAATGGACTACGTTCAATGGAGATGGAAGATTACGATATTTTCCTCGCACAGTGGGGGTCATGTTATCTCAAGCCTCTGTGCAACGGAGGCCAGAGCCGGAGCCAAATGCAAGTCGGCAGGAGGCTGCCTTGGCTGCCATTGAAAGGGCCTCCTCCTCCGAAGGCGCTGTGCACCAAGCTTTCCATCCTGGCTCCGAGCTGCAACTCTCACTGGAAACAGCTGTCCTGCTGACTGAAGGGCATGCGGCCGGAATTTGCTGCTCCTCCTGCTTCAGTAACCCAGTGTTTCCCAACATTTTTTCAGCCGCGGCACACTTTTTACATTTGCAAAATCCTGGGGCACACCACCAACCAAAATGACACAAAATGACACTCTAACACAGTCATACATATAGTTAATATGTTTTTAAATGTATTTATACACTCAGTGTGAAACCTGGGCCTGTTTCGATGGACACAACATAGATAGATATCCTGGCAGACGCAAACTTCCCACACAGAACTCCCATAACCAAGACAAAATGCTATAGGAGTTTGGTGGGCATTGACCTTGAGTTTTGGAGTTGTAGTTCACCTATATTTATTTATTTATTTATTTGTTCCTTCTTGTATTCCGCTCCTCCCTGCAGGCTCGGGGCGGATAACATCATAAAAACTCGGCTGACATGTAACATCCATGTCGCCGTACAATAAAACAACATAAAATACAACATTAAAATACAACATTGGTCCCGAATAAAAATTATGTCATGCCATAGCATTCCCTGAACCAGGGTGCTGGTTAGAAGATGAGTACATTCGGCTTATTCGCCTAGCCGAAGGCCAGTCTGAACAGGGCGGTCTTACAGGCCCTGCGGAACGGAATAAGCTCCGTGGCGGCTCGAACATCATCTGGGAGAGAGTTCCAGAGTACCGGAGCCGCCACAGAAAAGGCCCTTTGCCTGGTCACGGACAGGTGACAGGTGCGGACCGATGGAATCAGGAGCAAATTGGACTCCTCTGAGCGTAGTGATCTCGGGGTATATATGGGGCAAGGCGGTCCTCAGGTATGCAGGCCCTAGGCCGTGTAAAGCCTTAAAGGTTAACACCAACACCTTGAAGGCAATTCGGTACTCGACAGGCAGCCAGTGCAGCTGCCGAAGAATGGGCGTAATATGCTCCCTTACCGACGTTCCCGTCAGCAAGCGAGCAGCGGCATTCTGCACTAGCTTGAGTTTCCGAACTGTCGCCAAGGGAAGGCCAACGTAGAGAGCACTGTGGACTCAAACAATGTTGGATCAGGACCAAACTTTATTTATTATTTATTTATTTAGGGATTTTACCCCGCTCTTCTCAACCCCCAAGGGGGGGACTCAGAGCGGCTTACAGTATGGCACAATTCGATGCCCACATAATAACAATATAAAATCCCAAAACCCTTCAACAATTAAAATACATTAAAAATACATTAAAATACAACTACATTGAATACTCAACTTGGCATGAATACTCAATATGCCCAAATATGAACGCAGATGGTGTTCAGGGGAAATAGACCTTGACATTCGGGAGTTGTAGTTGCTGGGATGTATAGTTCCCCTACAATCAAAGAGCATTCTGAACCCCACCAATGATAGAACTGGGCCAAAGTTCCCACACAGAAACCCCAGGAGGCAAGAGTAGGTCTCTACTTGGGGAAAGGGAGGCGGGCCTTCCCAATGCATGGAGAGGGAGAGACAAAGTAGACAACGGGTGGGGAGGGGGGTGTTTGTAATTTTGTGCCTTTATTGAGGTAGGTTTCTTAAGGTTTTTATACTTCAACACACTAGACTCTCCCCCCCCCCCCTTCCTGGAGGTTCCAATTTCCCACGGCACACCTGATGATTGCTCACGGCACACTAGTGTGCCCCAGCACATTGGTTCGGAAACACTGCAGTAACCCATGGAAGGCGGCTTCAACAGAGTCTGAACTCTTTTAACATGGATAGGCAACATGTAGCCTTCAAGATGTCCCTGGCTTGCAATATCCAGCAGTTCTGACCGACATAGTTAAGCAAGAAGGACATAGGGGAAAACAATCTTAAAAACGGGGTTGTTGTAGGTTTTTCGGTCTATATGGCCATGTTCTAAAACAGGGGTGGGCAATTATTTTTTCCAAGGGGCCACACGAGAGCCAAAAAAATATTATGGAGGGCCACGCCTAAAGGCTGAACTACATTCTAATCTACATTATTTATTTATTTATTTACTATATTTACTATATAAATAAATAAATAAATAAAGCTCTATACGGTTCTGGCCCATCTTACTTGTCCGAACGCATCTGCCGCTACATCCCACCTCGTAATTTAAGATCATCCGGGGAGGCCCTGCTCTCGCTCCCGCCGACTTCTCAAATGCGGCTGGTGGAGACGAGGGAGACGGCCTTCTCGGTGGTGGCTCCCCATCTGTGGAATGCGCTTCCTAGTGACATACGATCAATTCCATCCCTCCTGACATTCAGGAAAAAAGTAAAAGCCTGGCTACGGGACCAGGCGTTTACACACTAGCACAAGGCAGCACCTTTTTTTTAACTTAAATGAATGTGTATGATATGTTGATGTAATTGTATTTTAATGTGTAATGTTTTGGGGGGGTTTATACTGTGTTTTATGTGTTTTACTGTGTTGGCATCGAATTGTGCCTTTTTGGAAGCCGCTCTGAGTCCCCCCTCGGGGGTTGAGAAGAGCGGGGTAAAATGCCAGAAATAAATAAATATATATATATTACACATCATTAATATTAACATATTAATATATCAAGAAATATTCATATATTATTAGCATTAATATCATAATTTATATATATATATATATAGACATTATTCAACTTAAGCCGTATGAGAGCTCGCACTAAGACTCTAAACTATCTAGTCCGTGAGCTGCTTTTTGCTGACGATGCTGCCCTTGTCGCCCATTCAGAAGCAGCCCTGCAGCGCCTCACATCCTGCTTTGCAGCAGCTGCAGAGCTGTCTGAGCTGGAAGTCAGCCTGAAGAAAACTGAAGTCCTCTACCAGCCCGCACCACAGGAAGAACACCATCATTCCCACATCAGCATAGGCAAATTAAGTCCATTCAGCAGTTCACCTCCCTGGGAAGCATCACCTCTTCAGATGCCAAGATTGACAAAGAGATAGATCACAGATTAGATTATAGGGCATTCGGAAGGCTTCACAAAAGAGTCTGGAGCAACAAGCACCTGAGGCAAAGCACCAAAATCAGTGTGTACAGAGCTATCATACTGTCTATTCTCCTTTGTGGGTCTGAAACATGGGTCACCTATCGCCAACACCTACGACTCCTTGAATGCTTTCATCAGCGCTGTCTTTGCACAATCCTAAATATACACTGGACCGACTATGTGACGAATGTTGCTGTCCTTGAGCAAGCAGGGATCACCAGCATTGAGGCCATGCTATTGAGAACACAGCTGCGCTGGGCAGGGCACGTCTCTAGGATGGAGGACCAGCGCCTCCCAAAGATACGACTCTATGGCGAACTCGCCACGGGTCAGGGCAAGAGGGGCGCCCCCAAAAAGAGATATAAGGACTCCCTGAAACAACATCTCAGGCTCGGCCAGATTGATCAGCAACAATGGTCCACCCTGGCCTCACATCGGGAAGCATGGAGACGCACTATCCACAATGCTGCGGCCTCTTTCGAGAAGACCCGCCAAACGGATTTCGAAGAGAAACGACAACGCAGAAAGAACCGCAACTTGGAAACAACATCACCCAAGGAGACTTTCTGCTGTGCTTTCTGCATCCGAACTTGCCTATCTCAGATTGGCCTTTTTAGTCATCAATGCGCTTGTAAGAAGCGTGGGATGAGTCCTTCCTAAGAATCTTCATTCACGAAGTAATGCCGAGAGAGAGGGCTTCCCTATCCTATTATTTGGCTTGTCCAGGTTAAGACCTCTTCCCAAAACCTGAGCATCTTTGAACATAACAGCCACATATGGATTTCTGAAGGCCCCACATCTTCTCCAGAATAATGTTGATATCCCATTCTTAATCCGGTGCCATTTCAGTGCCCTTTACTTACGTGTCCATGAATTTCCGGCTGAGATCGGAGATGAGGACCGAAGAGCCCTTCTGGAACGGAGGGTCCCGCGTGACTTTGTAGTGGATGGCACGGCAGTGGGTGCACCACTTGCTCTGTGGGACAGAGCTGACCATGGCAGCATCAATCTCCAAGTGCTCATCCAAGGTGAAGATCTGGATCCCATAGACTTCCTCTTTCACTTCTGTGGGGTCAAGCTTGATGGTAAGGGGAATATCACAGAAGAAGTTCTGGGGCCCCAAGGAAATGTTCCATCCGCTGACCATCAGGAGCTTGATGTTGTTCACGGCTTCTTTGGAGTCCCAATCGGAGGACACATAGGTCACCCAGATGGTCAATGACTCTGGGATCACAGGGTACTCAAACTCCAACTCCAGGTAGCAACCTTGAGGTTCAGGGCAGGCTGGTGGGACTATTTGCTTCACTGCTGAATTGGGACTCCATGTTCTAACATCAGGCTTACACGGTTGCTCCACGTCAGGGTGGCCTTGGGAATGGAAACAAAAAGGAACAGAGTAAAGACAACATGCCACGCCATGGGTCCTGCATTGCTAAGCGTCCACTGCTCTGTTGACAGTGGACAACCATGTGTGTTAATGTATTTATGCTAAAAGTGAAAAATAATAAAAAGAGATATACCTACAAGCGATGGTAGCAGTAGACCTAAACCAGTGCTTCCAACCTTTGTTCCTCCAGGTGTTTAGGATTTCAACTCCCAGAAATCCTAGTCATTTTACCATCTGCTAGGAATTGTGGGAGCAGAAATCCAAAACACCTGGAGGACCAAAGTTTGGGAACCACAGGTCTAAGCTGGGAAAGTTTAGTTTAGACTAAGGGTTCCCAAGCCTTTCTTCCTCCAGGTGTTTTGGACTTCCAGAAATCCCAGGCATCTTATCAGCTGCTAGGGATAGTTGGAGGTAAAGTCCAAAACACCTAGAGCAGTGTTTTTCAACCTTTTTTGAGCTGCGGCACATTTTTTACATTTACAAAATCCTGGGGCACACCACCAACCAAAATGACACAAAATGACACTCTAACACAGTAATACAGTCTTTCTCAACCAGTGTGCCGTGGCACACTAGTGTGCCGTGACGGACCTCCTGCTGTGCCACGAGAAAAGCTCTCTGCCCCCCTTCCTCCCCCCTCCTGCCGAACTCCTGCTGCTTGGGGGAGGAGGAGGAAGGGCCGGACAGTGGCGAAGAAAAAGAAGAAGGGGCTGAGGCGCCGCCTCTTTCGGCCATTTCCCCAGCCAGCCTCCAATCCGCCATGACTCCCACCATGACTCTCGCCCCTCGCTCGCTGAAGCCGCGTGGAGGAGCCCCGCCCACTGAAGCCCGTCCACCGCTCATGCTCCTCCTCTGTAGGAGAGCTGAAGCTGGGAGGAGGGGGCGGGGCATGGCGCGGCCTGGCTCTGCCCCCGCTGGCTCTGGCACCGCTGGCTTGGCACTGCCCCCTCAAGGCTGGAGCAGCTGCTGGGAGAGCTCAAGCCGGGGTTAGGGGGTGGGGCATGGCACAGCCTGGCTCCGCCCCCTCCCAGCTTTGGCACTCCCAGCAGCTGCTCCCAGCAGGCCACCAAACCCCAGCCGTTCTTTCCTGTGTTAGAGTGTCATTTTGTGTCATTTTGGTTGGTGGTGTGCCCCCGGATTTTATTAATGTTAAAAGTGTGCCGTGGCTCAAAAAAGTTGGGAAACACTGCAGTAATACATATAGTGAATATGTTTTTAAATGTATTTATATACTCAGTGTGAAACCTGGGCCTGTTTTGATGCACACAACATAGATATCCTGGCAGGAATGGCAGAAAGACACACACGAAGCTCAACAGCTGTCAGTCATGGGAAAACTTTGGCCCTCTGGGTGCTTTGGACTTCAACTCCCACCATTCCTAACAGCCTGAGGCCCTTTCCTGCTTAAGTGGCTGAGCGGGGAAAAGGAAAAGGGCCTGAGGCTGCTAGGAATGGTGGGAGTTGGAGTCCAAAACACCTGGAAGGTCCAAGTTTGCCCATGCCAGCTTTCGATTCCATCGCCACATCTATCTTCAGCCTCTGACGGTTTGAATATATGTGATTATCTACGTGATTTTCTACCTTGTCGCTATGATTATGGTGCTGCTTCTTTAAATTGTCCGCAAACTGACTGTGTTATTGTGCGGATCCCGGAACTGACATTGGATAACATCGTGAGATTACACTTTGTTTTTTGCATTCACTTCCGTGATTTCATCAAATATCGCGAGTTTTCCATAGAGGAGCGCTCCGTGAACTCGCTACTTCCTGGTTCGCAATTCCTCTGCTCTCTGGGGCGACCACGCCGAACTACCTTATGTAAGACTTTTGATTTTCTCCAGCAGGATTGGGTACTTTGAATGTGTTTTTTGCGTAGGTTTATGTATGATTAATTGTGCATTTTGTACTGTGACGTAGCGGCACTCCTTTAATAAGTAAGGGCATTGGAGATTCCAATTTCCCACGGCACACCTGAAGATCGCTCACGGCACACTAGTGTGCCCCCGCACACTGGTTGGGAAACACTGACCTAGAGGACCAAAGTTTGGGAACTATAGATCTAAACAATCTGGAGTACCATGCTAAGCTGGGAAAGGTTAACTTAGACCATTGGTTTCCGAAGTTTCGTCCTCCAGGTGTTTTGGACGTCAACTCCCAGAAATCCCAGTCATCTTACCAGCTGCTAGGAATTGTGGGAGCTGAAGTCCAAAGCACCTGGAGAACCAGAGTTTGGGAACGACAGATCTAAACCATCTGGGGACATGCTAAGCTGGGAAAGGTTACCTTAGACCACTGGTTTCCAAAGTTTGGTCCTCCAGGTGTTTTGGACTTCAACTCCCAGAAATCCCAGCCATCTTTCCAGCTGCTAGGAATTGTGGGAGCTGAAGTCCAAAGCACCTGGAGAACCAGAGTTTGGGAACGACAGATCTAAACTATCTGGAGACATGCTAAGCTGGGAAAGGTTACCTTAGACCACTGGTTTCCAACCTTTGGTCCTCCAGGTGTTTTGGACTTCAACTCCCAGAAATCCCAGCCATCTTACCAGCTGCTAGAAATTGTGGGAGGTAAAGTCCAAAACACCTGGAGGACTAAAGGCTGGGAATGACTGCCTTAGGCTAAAATAAACACTGGAAGAAGCTGGCCAATAAGGAGAAAAAAACATAGACCTGCAACAAGCTGATATAGGCAAAATAGATGTGAAATATGGACATAGACCAGTGGTTCCCAAAGTGGGTGGTACCACCTCCTGGTGGGCGGTGGGGCGATCCAAGGGGGCGCTGGGAGGCTCAGGAGAATTTGGGGGGCAATGAACCCCTGTAAGGGGGCGGTGGCATGAGCCAGGCTTGCCACTTGCAGGGTCGCGCTCTTGCGAAGACATCCCCATTGGAAGAAAGAGGCGATACATAGGACTGCGCAGTGGGCAGGGTTGACGAGAGGAAGGAGGCACATGCTGCGGTTTCCATGACAACACCTGCCCGGGGATTCCAACTCGCAGGGACACAGTCAGAAGCGCACGATCCCGGGGCAGGCATCGCCGTGGAAACCGCAGCGCGCCTCCTTCCTCTCGTCAACCTCGCCCACGGCGCAGTCCTGTGTATTGCCTCTTTCTTCCAACGGGGAATGTCCTTGCAAGCGCGCCTTGTTGGGCCTGGCGCTGGGCGAGTGGGAGGCGCTTTTCAAGGTGGGCTGACATAGACAATAAAGCATACAAATAGCAGAAAAACGAAAAACAATATATACATATATCAAGAGGACAAATGCCCAAACCATGTGGAAGTGGTATAATGATGTATATACCCAAATGATCCAAACTAAATACTGCTGGTTCCCCACGCTGTTGGATATAGCCCAAGTCAGTGCAGATGGCACCAAAGACTGCACTAAGGGACAATGCCCCCGTGGTGCAGGATCCAAAATTGATGCCTACATTAAAATCCAATCCTATAGAGCATGATCACAATAATGAGCACTATACATATATGATATATCCCAAACACAAGCCTTAACCCCCAGCGGGGGAAAAAGGGGAATATCGATCAAACAGCAAAGCCATATAACACCCCAATGAACCTCCAGCGTCTATGAGAAAATACCCTTCATCAGGGAGTCCATCCAACAGGGAGAAAGGGGGGCGGCGGCGCGGGGCGGCTGGGATGGAGCTGCGCCATAGCCGTGGCCTTCCCCACTGTCACTGGGCAAAGCAAGGCGCCGTCCAACGACGTGGAGACTCCTGCTGCATAGAGGGTCCAATAGTGATGACGTGAAATGTCTGGCGCGTCCCTGGCGGATGACGTGTTTGGACAATGCGGAAGTGGAATCTAGCATACAGGGAAGGCGTCAGGGAATCCCTGGGAGGAGCCAAATGACGTACCCTGATGATGCCGCACCGGTCGGACGTGGCGGGGGGAGGTTCCCTGGGGCTGACGGGCAGGCGGGGCCGGAGCGAAGCCGGAGAAGGGCGGGGGGATGCCCCTAAGCGCCGAATGCGAGGATGCACATGCACCCAGCTGCCCCAAAACAAACACCGCAATGGAGATCCAGGCTGGTGGAAAGTGTTGCAGATGTACTCATCAAGGGCTTGACCTGTACCTCGTAAGATCCAATGACCCTATGTGGGCAGAAATGTGGATACCCCACACGTTCTCAGGCCCACCCAAGGAGCAGTGGGCGGATACCAGGGCTGATCCAATGAACGTACCAGTTCTACACGGATTAGTAGAAACTTATCAAAATGTATTTATTCGGGCCGCAGCAGGATGCTGTGAAGCCCAAGCAGTAAACAATCGACTGCCCAAGCACCAATACATAACTGCCAGTTCTATTGCAATACAAGCCCAGCAGTGGGGCTGGCTGCTCCCACAGCTGTAATGACATAGACCAGTCTTTCTCAACCAGTGTGCCGTGGTACACTAGTGTGCCGTGACGGACCTCCTGCTGTGCCGCGAGAAAAGCTCTCTGCCCCCCTTCCTCCCCCCCTCCTGCCGAACTCCTGCTGCTTGGGGGAGGGAGGAGGAAGGGCCGGACAGTGGCGAAGAAAAAGAAGAAGGGACCGGGGCTCCGCCTCCTTCGGCCATTTCCCCAGCCAGCCTCCAATCCGCCATGACTCCCACCATGACTCTCGCCCCTCGCTCGCTGAAGCCGCATGGAGGAGCCCCGCCCACTGAAGCCCATCCACCGCTCATGCTCCTCCTCTGTAGTAGAGCTGAAGCTGGGAGGAGGGGGCGGGGCATGGCGCGGCCTGGCTTTGAACATTAAGATCCTCCGGAGAGGCCCTGCTCTCGGTCCCGCTGGCTTCGCAAGCGCGGCTGGTGGGGATGAGAGATAGGGCCTTCTATGTGGTCGCCCCTCGGCTGTGGAACTCTCTCCCAAGTGATGCTAGATCTGCCCCCTCTCTCTTTTGTCCTTTAAGAGGCTGGTGAAGACCTGGATGTGGAACCAAGCCTTCCCAGAATAGGCTGAGATGGGCTATTGTCTGAATGTATGACCACGTTTACAGATTGAGTGGAATTGTTTTAATGGCAATGTGGTTTTATGCTGGGTTTTTATGTATTTTAATATGTTGTTGTAGTTGTTTTTAAATTGTATAGCATTGAATTTTTGCTGTAATGCTGGTCTGAGTCCCTCGATAGAGGTGAAAAGGTTGGGGTACAAAAGTTATAAATAAATAAATAATAAATGAATTGCCCCCTCAAGGCTGGAGAAGCTGTGGGAGAGCTGAAGCCGGGAGGAGGGGCGGGGCATGGCGCGGCCTGGCTCCTCCCCCTCCCCCGGCTTCGGCACTCCCAGCAGCTGCTCCCAGCAGGCCACCAACCCCCAGCCGTTCTGTACTGTGTTAGAGTGTCATTTTGTGTCATTTTGGTTGGTGGTGTGCCCCCGGATTTTTGAAATGTTAAAAGTGTGCCGCAGCTCAAAAAAGGTTGGGAAACACTGATGTAAGCCAGTGTTTCTCAACCAGTGTGCCGTGGCACACTAGTGTGCCGTGACGGTCCTCCTGCTGTGCCGCGAGAAAAGCTCTCTGCCCCCCTTCCTTCCCCCTCCTCCTGCCGAACTCCTGCTGCCTGGGGGAGGAGGAAGGGCCGACAGTGGCGAAGAAAAAAAAAGGGGCCAGGCGCGGTCTCCTTCGGCCGTTTTCCCAGCCAGCCTCCAATCCGCCATGACTCTCTCCCCCCGCGCTTGCTGAAGCTGCGTGGAGGAGCCCCGCCCACTGAAGCTCATCCACCGCTCATGCTCCTCCATGGGAGAGCTGAAGCTGGGGGGAGGGGGCGGGGCATGGTGCAGCCTGGCTCCGCCCCCTCCCCCCGCTTTGGCACTCTCAGCAGCTGCTCCAGCCTTGAGGGGACAGTGCCAAGCCAGCATCTTGCTGGCTCTGGCACCGCTGGCTTGGCACTGCCCCCTCAAAGCTGGAGCAGCTGCTGGGAGAGCTGAAGCCGGGGTAGGGGCGGGCATGGCACAGCCTGGCTCCGCCCCTCCCCAGCTTTGGCACTCCCAGCAGCTGCTCCCAGCAGGCCACCAAACCCCAGCCGTTCTTTACTGTGTTAGAGTGTCATTTTGTGTCATTTTGGTTGGTGGTGTGCCCCGGGATTTTATTAATGTTCAAAGTGTGCCGTGGCTCAAAAAAGGTTGGGAAACACTGACATAGACAATGCCACCAAATCAGGGCCGTAGCCAGGATTTTGTTTCGGAGGGGGCTGAGTTTGGTTCGGGGGGCTGAACTGGGTGGAAGAGGGTCTACCCTAGCAAATCTTTTGTATTGTTATCCCAATAACCCCATTAATGTGGGATATAATGAGCATGGTGATCAGATCATGATATGAATAAACATAACAGTTTAAATAATGTACCAGTAAGGCCTTTTCGCGGACCACCCTGAGAATTTCGGGGCTGAACAAGCCCCCGGCTACATGCCTGCACCAAATGTAACCAAGGAGGGAAACATCTCCACCGAATGTAAGCAGAGCAGGGAAGAAGTGGCCACACAATTTAACAACACTGAACGAATTCGAGCTTTGTTTTCTTCCTCAATGCATGTTTCCGCCTCAAGACAGTCAATTGGTGTCCTTCTTCTTTTTCTTCCAACTGTCCCTTTCTAATCTCATTCATTGAAAGGGGGGGGGGGGAGCTCAACATCTCACTCAGTGTGAGGAGCAAATGCACCACATGGTTTTCTTTATCTTGGAAAGCTCTGTGTGTGCGTTTGCCCGCAGGAGGTTAAGGTGAACCATCAGGCTCTGGCTGGGAGCCAGCAGAAGATGCCGCTTTCCTTTCTTTCTACCAAAAGGCCAGCGAGGAAGGTTTTCAAGGCCTTGTTTCTTGGGATAAGACGAAGCAGGCAGTAATGAAGGATGGAACGAATATTGTTGAAAGACTGAGAAACATGTCTTTCGGAAGGTTGAGAAGCTCACATGGGGGAAATCCTGGAAGCTGAGAGAGAATGCGCGCATTTGGGAATGCAATCTGCATTAAGATGTTCTGTGCAGAAATCGGAATTTTCTGCGCAGGAAATTGTAAGAAATATTATTTCCCGTGCAGGAAAAAGAAGCTTGGAAAATACAGAAATCGGAGACTGATCTTGTGAAGAATTTGCACATGGATGATGTGCAACAAAAATAGAATTTTCTGAGCAGAAAATTCACAGAATCGTACAAGATGTTATGAAATCACAGGATTGGTCATTTCACGAGGCAGCAACACTCTGGCGGAGTAGGCTACCGAACTTGGAAAAGTACAACTCTCAGGATTCCACATCATTGAGCTGTGGCAGTTAAAGTGGCATCGAACTGCATTTATTTTACGGCGCACCAAATGATTCCATGGTTTCAGCTACGGAGTTCTAGGGCTTGTAGTTTAGGGCAGTGTTTCCCAACCAGTGTGCCGTGAGCGATCATCAGGTGTGCCGTGGAAAATTGGAACCTCCAATCCCCTTTCTTCCTCCTCCTGCCGAACACTTTTTCTTCTCCACTCGGGCTCCCTTCTTCCCAGCCTCGCTCTGCTCGCTTTGCCTCGCTTTGCTCTGGGGCAAGTCTGCGCAGCAGCGCCCACACGGGTCAGGTCTTCCTCCCTCCCCCCTCCCCTCCTGAACACGCTCACGCTGCCCCCTCGGATCAAAATGGTGGCAGAAGCATCAGTGTAGAAGAAAAAGTAAGTGTTCGGCAGAAGGGGGAAGAAAGGGCGCGAAGGGGAAGAAGGAGGAAGAGGTCTCTGTCGAAAGCTGGCATGGGCAAACTTGGACCTTCCAGATGTTTTGGACTCCAATTCCCACCATTCCTAGCAGTCTCAGGCCCTTTTCCTTTCCCCCCCTCAGCCGCTTAAGCAGGAAAGGGCCTGAGGCTGTTAGGAATGGTGGGAATTGAAGTCCAAAGCACCCAGAGGGCCGAAGTTTTCCCATGCCTGTTTTAGGGACCTTAAAGTGGTGAGCCTCCTTCCAACATTGTGATTCTGGATAGAAAACAAACAACAACATAACATAACATTGTTTGAGTCCACAGTGCTCTCTGGGTGTAGGTGCACTACAACTTCCAAACTCAAGGTCAATTCCCAAGCAAACCCTTTCAGTACTTTCTGTTGGTAATGAGAGTTCAATATGCCAAGTTTGGTTCAATTCCATTGTTGCAAGGGTTCAGGATGCTCTTTGATTGTGTGTTAAGTATAAATCCCAGAAACTGTAACTCCCAAATGTCAAGGTCTATTTTCCCCAAATTCCATCCGTGTTCACATTTGGGCATATTGAGTATTCATGCCAAGTTTGGTCAAGGCACAAAATTACAAACACCCCCGTTGTCTACTGGTCTCTCCCTTTCCATGCATTGGGAAGGCCCACCTCCCTTTCCCCAAGTAGAGACCTCCTCTTGCCTCCTGGGGGTTCTGTGTGGGAAATTTGGCCCAGTCCTATCATTGGTGGGGTTCAGAATGCTCTTTGATTGTAGTACATCCCAGCAACTACAACTCCCAAATGTCAAGGTCTGTTTCCCCTGAACGCCATCTGATATTTGGGCATATTGACTATTCATGCCAAGTTTGGTCCTGATCCAACATTGTTTCAGTCCACAGTGCTCTCTGGATACAGGTGAACTACAACTCCAAAAGCCAAGGTCAATGCCCACCAAACTCTTATAGTATTTTCTCTTGGTTCTGTGTGGGAAGTTTGTGTCTTTCAGCCATTCCTGTTAGGATATCTATGTTGTGTTCATCGAAACAGGCCCAGGTTTCACACTGAGTGTATAAATACATTTGAAAACATATTAACGATACGTATTACTGTGTTAGAGTGTCATTTTGTGTCATTTTGGTTGGTGGTGTGCCCCAGGATTTGGTCAATGTAAAAAGTGTGTCGTGGCTCAAAAAAGGTTGAAAAACACTGGTTTAGGGAAGCACTAGACCTGTACATCTGAATAGTCCATAAGTTAAATGTTGTTGCAATTCATTGGTGTGAAAGCATTCAAATTTTCACAACAAACTGAACTAAAGGGTGGGGGGGAATCAGGATTGGAGAAAAACCAAAATTAAGAGATTTGTCTATTCCTGGTTGGTACTGTAGATTTTGTAAACTGTGGTTTTACTCTTCCTCAACCCACAATTATATAAGCTCTGGAATCATCAAAAAATGTTTTGTTAAAAACAAGAAAGTCTCATTTCTGGCTTTCCTCCTCCAAAATGTGAAGTGTGTTCCAAAGTAAGAGAAGAATGCAAGAGAATTTCATTTCAAAACAAAGAGATCTAATTCCTGGACAAATGCAGAGTTTGGAAAGTTACTTTTAAGAAGCAATTGATTCTCGGTGAATGACAAGTAACACTGCCAAAAGGGAGAGTTGCTGTGGCCCTGATCCGTTTCTGCTAAATGTAATCCACTAACTAACTTCTATTGATTTATATTCCTTTTGACCAGATCATAGCAGAAAACTCTTATTTTCCAAATGCCATGGAATATATCCTTGCACATTGACCATTGCAAAAGAAAAGTAACATCGCTCTTACTTTGTGAGCTACGTTGGAAAGGCAGCTCCATTCTCTCGGCATTACTTCACGAACGAAGATTCTTAGGAAGGACTCATCCCACGCTTTTTATTTATTTATTTAATTAATTTATTTATTATTTCGCATTTGTCTGTCGCCCCCAATGGCTCGGGGCGACTTACAACAGTTCGTAAAATACAATTGTCAGATAACTCATAAACCACAGTAATACCATTAAGATGGAATTACAATTAGAACAGTTGAAGCAACAAATGAGCTACAGTCTAGCTAACTCCGAAGGCTTGTTGGAACAGCAATGTCTTAACTGCTCTCCTGAACGGGAGGAGGCCCTGGGTGGCACGGATGCCGGCGGGCAGTGCGTTCCACATGGTAGGGGCTGCAACAGAGAAAGCCCGGCGGCGGGTTGCGGACAGGTGGTAGGTCCTCACATTTGGGATGACCAGGAGGTTTAGCTCTTCGGAGCGCAGTGATCTGGTGGGATGATATGGGACAAGGCGGTCCCGCAGGTACACTGGCCCCAGACCATGTAAGGCCTTAAAAGTCAGGACTAACACTTTGAAGGCAATCCGGCATTCAATTGGTAGCCAGTGCAGTTCGCGCAGGATTGGCGTGATGTGGTGGCCAATCGGGACCCCTGCCAGGAGTCGCTGCAGCGTTCTGCACCAGCTTGAGTCTCCGGATTGCCGACAGAGGAAGCCCAATGTAAAGAGCGTTACAGTAGTCCAGCCTCGAGATGACCGTGGCTTGGATCACTGTGGCTAAGTCGCGCCGGGACAAATAGGGGCCAGCTTCCTCGCCTGGCGAAGATGGAAATGCCACCCTGCTGACGCTGGAGACGTGGGCCTCCATCGACTCCAGGGGGTCCAAGGTTACTCCTAAGCTCTTAACAGAGGGCGACGGACATAATGTCACGCCGTCCAGGGTTGGAAGCTGAACATCCCTACAGCCCGGAGGACCCAGCCACAGGATCTCCATCTTTACAAGCGCGTAGATGACTAAAAAGGCCAATCTGAGATAAGCAAGCGCAGTTGCAGAAAGCACAGCAGAAAGTCTCCTTGGGTGATGTTGTTTCCAAGTTGCGGTTCTTTCTGCGTTGTCGTTTCTCTTCGAGACCCGTTCGGCGTGTCTTCTCGAAAGAGGCCGCAGCATTGTGGGTAGTGCGTCTCCACGCCTCCCGATGTGAGGCCAGGGTGGACCATTGCTGGCGATCAATCTGGCCGAGCCTGAGATGTTGTTTCAGGGAGTCCTTATATCTCTTTTCGGGGGCGCCTCTTTTGCGCTGACCCGTGGCGAGTTCACCGTAGAGTAGTATCTTTGGGAGGCGGTGGTCCTCCATCCTAGAGATGTGCCCTGCCTAGCGCAGCTGTGTTCTCAATAGCATGGCCTCATTGCTGGTGATCCCTGCCTGCTCAAGGACAGCAACATTCGTCACATAGTCAGTCCAGTGTATATTTAGGATTGTGCGAAGACAGCGCTGATGAAAGCATTCGAGGAGTCGTAGGTGTTGGTGATAGGTGACCCATGTTTCAGATCCATAGAGGAGAATAGACAGTACGATAGCTCTGTACACACTGATTTTGGTGCTTTGTCTCAGGTGTTTATTACTCCAGACTCTTTTGTGAAGCCTTCCAAATGCACTCTATGCCTTTGCTAATCTATGATCTATCTCTTTGTCAATCTTGGCGTCTGAAGAGCTGATGCTTCCCAGGTAGGTGAACTGCTGAATGGACTTAAGCACAGATTTGCCAGTGCTGACGTGGGGATGATGGTGTTTTTCCTGTGGTGCGGGCTGGTAGAGGACTTCCATTTCCTTCAGGCTGACTTCGAGTCCAAACAGCTCTGCAGCTGTTGCAAAGCAGGATGTCAGGTGCTGCAGGGCTGCTTCTGAATGGGCGACAAGGGCAGCATCGTCAGCAAAAAGCAGCTCACGGACTAGATAGTTTAGAGTCTTAGTGCAAGCCCTCAGACGGCTTAAGTTGAACAAGCTGCCATCAGTACGATAGCGTATATATATGCCGTCTTCTTCTTCGAGGTCTGCCGTAGCCCTTTGGAGCATCATGATGAAGAAGATTGTAAATAGGGTTGGTGCAAGAACATGACCTTGTTTCACTCCATTAGTTACTAGAAAGGGCTCCAAGAGAGCATCGCCGTATCTGACTTGGCCACACTGGCCCTCATGTAACAGGATAATCATTTTGAGGAATTTGGGGGGGCATCCTAGACGTTCCAGGATCTGCCACAGACCTTTTCTGCTCACAGTGTCGAAGGCTTTGGTGAGGTCGACAAATGTTACATAGAGTCCTTTGTAACATTACAGAATTGCAAAATGACTCGATTGTGTTGGAAATAGCAACCTTCTCAAGTCTCCACTAGTTATTTGTCGGCATGGTTAGGTCCAGTCGGAATCTATGTAATTCGGATTAAATTTGGATCAAATTTAATCCAGCCAATGAGGGGAAACCATGTGGGGAGGGGCGGGGTTTCGGCACGGCAGCCATTGCCCTTTAAAAAGATCTGCGTGTGCCTGGTGGGCTCATTGTGAGGGATGCGAATGGGAAGGGACTAGGCAGCTAGGGTGGGAAAGGTGCCACGCCACCGCTTTGCAAGGGAACAACAGGGTTGGGAACAAATTGGGGAAACCGGTTGGAAGCAGGGCCCTTGCCTGCGAGGCTTCCTTGTGTGTGGGGAGGGAAGAAGGGCAGGGCAGCTGGGAGAATTTATTTATTTATTTATTTATTATTGAGGCTTCTATGCCGCCGACTCCCGGGGGCTCGCGGCGGCTCACAAGAGCCAAAGGCATGACAACAAAGGGATAAAACATAAAACAGTTAAAACAATAGCAATAACATTAAAACAACAGAGCAGCAGCAGATGCAGCAGTATAGCACATAAAAACACGCGGGCCTATTCACCGAAGGCCTGCCTAAACAGCTGAGTTTTTGCAGGCCCGTCTAAACGGGAGTAAGTCCCTCAGGGCCCTGGTTCCGGCCGGGAGGGCGTTCCAAAGCGTGGGGGCTATAACGGAGAACGCCCTCCGGCGGGTAGATGTCAAATGCGCCAACTTTATTGATGGTATTTCCAGGAAGTTGGCATCCTCAGACCGTAGTGATCTCGATGGGCAATATGGAGTGAGACGGTCCCTCAGATACGCTGGCCCCAAGCCGTGTAAGGCCTTAAAGGTAAGGACCAACACTTTGAAGGCGACCCGGTGCTCAATAGGCAGCCAGTGCAGATCCTGCAAGATTGGTGTTATATGGCAGCCTGCTGGAGCCCCAGACAGGAGCCGGGCGGCAGTGTTCTGCACCAGCTTGAGCTTCTGGATCGACGACATAGGAAGGCCAACGTAGAGCGCATTACAGTAATCTAGCCTCGAGATGACCGTGGCTTGGATCACCGTGGCCAGGTCGCTCCGGGAGGGTAGGGGCCAGCCTCCTTGCCTGGCGGAGGTGGAAAAAAGCAGCCTTGCTGACCGCAGAGACCTGGGCCTCCATGGTCAGCTCGGAGTCCAGGTGGACACCCAGGCTCTTCACAGACGGCGCTGGGTGTAGCGCCGCACCGTCCAGGGTCGGAAGCCGGGCACCCACCCCGCCCGGGCGGCCCAGCCACAAGATCTCCGTCTTCGCCGGATTCACCCTCAACCTACTGGCTCGCAGCCATCCAGTAATGGCTTCAACGCAGTGCTGGAAATTATCGGGGACGGACTCCGGCCTGCCCTCCATCCTCAGAAGGAGCTGGGTGTCATCAGCGTACTGGTGGCAGACCAGCCCATAACTCCGCACCAGCTGTGCAAGCGGCTGCATGTAGATGTTAAATAACAGAGGGGAGAGAATGGCCCCCTGTGGGACTCCACAAACTAATGGGGAGCCCTCAGAGACCACCTCGCCCCTCCTCACACGCTGAGACCGCTGGCGGAGGAAGGAGGTCAGCCATTTAAGGACAGTCCCCCTCACTCCAGCCATGGCCAGGCGGTGGATCAAAAGATTGTGGTTGACCATGTCAAACGCTGCCGTGAGGTCCAATAACACGAGCAGCGCAGACCCGCCTTGGTCGAGCTGGCAGCAGAGTTGGTCTGTGATGGAGACCAGGGCCGTCTCCGGCCCGTGCCCCGAACGGAAGCCGGACTGGAAGGGGTCTAACCATGTTGCATCATCTAAGAAGGACTGCAGCTGCTCCATTACTTATTATTTATTTACTTTGCTTCTAGACCGCCTCTCTCAGCCCGAAGGCGACTCGATGCGGTGTACCAATAGCAGGAACTGCTCAAGACAAACAAATCAACAATTATCAATACAATTTCAACATATACAATTTAACATTCAACGTTAAAAACACAATATCAGCGTCTCATTATTAAGTCGATTTCCAATTGCATCGTTGTCGTTCCTTAGGTCTCTATTTGATAGTCATACTTCATTTGCAAATGCCCGGTCAAATAGCCAGGTCTTGACCTTCCTGCGAAATGTCAGGAGGGAGGGGGCCGATCTGATGTCATTAGGAAGGGCGTTCCAAAGCCGAGGAGCCACCACTGAAAAGGCTCTGTCTCTCGTCCCCACCAATCGCGCCTGCAAAGCAGGCGGGACCGAGAGCAGGGCCTCTCCAGATGATCTCAAGCATCTTGAAGGTTCATAAGAAGAGATGCGCTCGGACATGTAAGTTGGACCAGAACCGTTAAGGGCTTTAAAGGCTAAAGCCAGCACTTTGAATTGTGCCCGGTAGCAAACTGGTAGCCAGTGGAGCTGGCGCAACAGAGGTGTTGTGCGCTCCCTGAGTGCCGCTCCTGTTATCAATCTGGCTGCTGTCCGTTGGACCAGTTGAAGCTTCCGAACAGTCTTCAGTCCCACGGAGAGTGCGTTGCAGTAATCTATACAGGATGTAACCAGAGCGTGGACTACGGTGGCCAAGTCAGACTTCCCAAGGTACGGGCGCAGTTGGCGCACATGTTTTAACTGTGCAAATGCTCCCCTGGTCACCGCCAAGAAGTGTTCTTGTATTGCCTGCTACTGCAGATTTTCCTCTTTGAAGCAGTGCTTTTAATTTTCAACAGACCTCAATCTTCTTTGAGTTACACTTTGGGATTTTGGGATCCCGGAAAGTCCCTTTGGACTTGGGAAAGCCCATTTTCTGCTAATAATTTCCGTGGGGAACCACACCATACCACTTTGGAGCCCCCTTTGCCTGCTTTGGGTTTCACGTTGTACTATTGGAAACAAGAAACCTCCTATAATTTGCTAATAATTTCTACCACTGTGGCAGGTTTTGTCAGTAGTGGTCTAAAAATGAGGGAAAGGGAATCCCTCAAATTTTGCCTGTCCCATTTGCAGTTTTACACGCATTTCGCAATCGCACCCGCCATTAACGAAGCGATTCAGAAATTTCGGAAATTTCAGAAAATGTTAACTTTTTTTGGGAAAATTTCGGAAATCACTTCCATATCAAATCGCCCACACTTATGTTGATGGAATGAATTGAATTGGTATGTATAGTTGCTCAACCTGAATTTTGCTGTAGTTCCTTTCTGGGGGGGGGGGGGCTTATGCTCACTCATGTATAGAAATTATAATTATTATGTGATATTTTCAGTGACTTTCCGGACCCAGTTAATTCAGATTTTTGACAAAACGGAAATGTCCACAATCCCGAAGAAGCCCCGGAGGACGAAACGGCATTGCACAACTACTACTTAAAACCATCGACTGTTGCAGAGGCATATTTACCCATTGTGGATTATAAATATTATTTTGGAAAACTTTGAATTTACATCCTTCTAAACTTAACTCTGGGGTTTTCCGTTTTTGTATCACTATGGAGTATTACACTGATTTAATGGACAATATATTGATCCGTTTAATTATGACCCAGATTACTGTATTAATTGGATATATAAACTCTTAATGAGATGTTTGGAATAATATTATTTTGAACTATCAAGACAACAGAATATAAAATACTGTATATTTACTGAATCTACATTGACTCCCGCCTGCTTTCTACATTGATTTCAAAGGAACTACAATCTTTTCCATTTGTTAGATTTCAGTAAGAAAAGTTACGGTTACTATGGACTATTGTTTCTAAGGAAGATGCCCTGTGTTACCTACACAGAGAAACTACTTAAATCCTACTTAAATCTTTAAATCCTATTGTAACTTGATTCATAAGCCAAACCCCTATATGCTGTGTACATGAAGTTTTGTGAGTAAACCAACGCTGTTTCTTTTAAACAATATTGTTTTTTTGCAATGGAGGACCTACAAATGACTAGATTACTGTTCTCTGTAGGAATCTCTTGGTCCTCCAGAGAGATTTTAGAGATTCACCCTGAAGAATTTAGGGATTCCCATTAACCAACTTTCCAAGTAATTAAATCTACAAAAGTTTCCCCTCAAACATGGAGGGCTAACAGTATTCATTTGTTATTTGCCTTTCCTTGCATGGTTCTTCCCTCCAACCAATCTGATTTTTCCTTCCATTTCTTTTTTCCCATCCAGAGGCTGATGCTCACCCTCTGCTCCTCGAGGACTCCAATGTCCTGATGGGTCACAGGGCATGGGTGAGGAGGCACTGAAAGCGTACTGCACCAGGACCTGGCCTTCCACGCAGAGGTCACATGCTGATCCCACTTCTCTAGGAGGCAGGAAACAAACAAAAAGGAAATGCACCAACTTAGTAACAGTTGAAAACGCGGAGCATTCGGTAGATTCATACATCACTCAATAGCAACTACAGAATCTATTGTATGAACTTCACATACATTGTATTTTATTTATTTATTTATTTATGTATTTATGGTATTTGTACCCCGTAGCTTCTCACCCCCGCAGGGAGACTCAGCATGGCTTACATTTGCAGCACTACAGGCCGCACCACCACAATAAAAATTTAAAATACACTATATAATCAACATCATTAAAAAGCATTAAAAACATTAAACATCATTACATTAAACACACTACATACAACAATAATTAATTAAAGCCATCAAGCGGAACACATTGTCAGTCCAGTCAAGTCCAAAGTGTCAATCCAGTCAAATCCAAAGGTACAATTTACATCTGCTGCCCAAAGGCCTGGTCCCAGAACCACAACTAATGGTAACAACAAATGGTAATTTTAGTGTGTTTGTTTTACTTCAATTTTACTGTTCTATGACTGACAGTGTGAGTCGCCCTGAGCCTCGGGAAAGGGCGACTAATAAGTCGAATAAATAAATAAATAAATAAACTAGCTTTTTTCTAATAGCGAGGAGAGATGGAGTTGATCTTATTTCGTTTGGGAGTGTGTTCCATAGGCAAGGGGCCACCGCCGAGAAGGCCCTGTCTCTCGTCCCCACCAGCCGCATTTGCGATGCTGGCGGGAGAGAGAGCAGGGCCTCTCCAGATGATCTTAGACTGCGAGACGGAACATAGAGGCAGATGCGTTCAGACAAGTGAGCTGTGCCAGAACCGTATAGAGCAGGCCTGGGCAAACTTGGGCCCTCCAGGTGTTTTGGACTTCAACTTCCACAATTCCTAACAGCTGGTATAGAATTAACTAAAGGCACAAATACTGGCCTTTAGTTAATTCGATACCGGGGTTAGAATTACCACCCATGATTGCGAACAAAAAAACTTCAAATCTTAAGCAAATATTAATACATGCGGAGCACCGGGTTCAAACCAAACAACCCCAATCAAACAGGTGTACGTTTGCTTGTTATCATTGTTCTATTTGTAAACATATATTAAGTGTGAATTCGATACAAGATTTAGAAGGAAAACGTACATTCAAACTACAGAGCCAGGCCAGCTGCAGATCTAAAAATGTAATATACTGTATAATATGCAAATGTTCCAAATATTATGTGGGGGAAACTGGGCGTGATTTGAGGGTGAGGATTCAGGAACATCGTTCCAGATTTAGAACTCAGAACGAATCTTCAGTTTTATATGTACATTTCAAAGAAAATCATAGGTATGATGACTTTAAAGTTCTAGTCTTGGAACAAATTAAACCGATTCCACATCAAGACGTAAAACAAATCCTGAGAAGAAGGGAATGTTTCTGGATCACAACCCTAAAATCAGAATCCCCAAGGGGATTAAATGACCGTTTGTCCATCAGCGAAATTTTAATATGAGAAACACCTGACACCTTGTGTTGATTTGCCTTCTTAAACTGCGCCTTTTTTCAGTTGCTTTGTCCGACCATATGGAGGTGGCTGCGTCCACACTTATAATTTGGAGATATTTGGTATGTATTGACAGACTCTGTACACTCTAGGGCAGTGGTTCTCAACCTTTCTAATGCCGTGACCCCTAAATAAGGTTCCTCATGCTGTGGTGACCCCCAACTATATTTTCGTTGCTACTTCATAAATAATTTTGCTACACTTATGAATTCTAATGCAAATATCTAATATTCGGGATGTATTTTCATTTTTACAAATTGAACATAATTAAAGCATAGTGATTAATCACAAAAACAATGTTTGGGAGAGTATGGAAACAGATGATGGGATTTGCAGTACCTTCAATCCAGTCATCTCTGACTTCCACAGACCACTGAGACCCCCACAAATTACAGAACTGGACCAAACTTGGCACAGAAAACCCACATGACCAACAGAAAATACTGGAGGGGTTTGGGAAGAAATGGCAGTGATTTAGGGCAGTGTTTCCCAACCTATTTTGAGCCGCGGCACATTTTTTACATTTACAAAATCCTGGGGCACACTACCAACCAAAATGACACTCTAACACAGTAATACATATAGTTAATATGTTTTTAAATGTATTTATACACTCAGTGTGAAACCTGGACCTATTTTGATGAACACAACATAGATATCCTGGCAGGAATGGCAGAAAGACACAAACTTCCCACACAGAACTTCCATAACCAAGAGAAAATACTGTAAGAGTTTGGTGGACATGGACCTTGGGTTGTAGTTCACCTATATCCAGAGAGCACTGTGGACTGAAACAATGTTGGATCAGGACCAAACTTGGCATGAATACTCAATATGCCCAAATGTGAACACAGATGGAGTTTGGGGGGAAAGACCTTGACATTTGGGAGTTACAGTTTCTGGGATTTATAGTTAACACACAATCAAAGGGCATCCTGAACTCTTGCAACAATGGACTTGAACCAAACTTGGCATATTGAATTCTCATTACCAACAGAAAGTACTAAAAGGGTTCCAATTTCCCACGGCACACCTGATGATCGCTCACGGCACACTAGTGTGCCACGGCACACTGGTTGGGAAACACTGATTTAGGGGAGATGTAGTTCACCTACATTTGGAGAGAACTGAGAACCCAAACAACCCTGGATCTGGACCAAATTTGGCACAAATACTCAATATACCCAAATTTGACTACTGGTGTGGTGGGGGGATTGATTTTGTTATTTGGGAGTTGTAGCTGCTGGGATTTATAGTTCACCTACAATCAGAGCATTTTGAACTCCACCAACAATGGAACTGAGCCAAATTTGGCACACAAACTCCCATGACCAACAGGAAATACAGGAAGGGTTTGGTGAGCATTGACCTTTAGTTTTGGAGTTGTAGTTCACCTACATTTGGAGAGAACTGAGAACCCAAACAACCCTGGATCTGGACCAAATTTGGCACAAATACTCAATATACCCAAATTTGAATACTGGTGTGGTTGGGGGGTGATTGATTTTTGTCATTTGGGAGTTGTAGCTGCTAGGATTTATAGTTCATCTACAATCAAAGATCATTTTGAACTCCACCAACAATGGAATTGGACCAAACTTGGCATACAGAACTCCCATGACAAAAAATAAGGGAGGGGTTTGGAGGAATATGGACAACAGATGATGTGATTGAAAGTACTGCAAATGCCATCATCTGTTATACTTAACAACTGATGTTAGCTGCGTTATGAACTTACTTTGAAGATGTACCTTTGATGACTAGAATGCACTGGGGGCGAGGGAAAGACCCTCCGTCGCCTGCACTCTTGTGGGCCCCTGCAGCCTGCATGGATGGCCTTGAGGAGAGTCAGAGGCCCTTTGTTCACCCTCCACGCATCCCTTTTTGCACCGCTTTTGGTGCTTTGCTGGCCCCACAGCCTGTGGGGATGGCGGGGGGAGGCGGCAGGCTCTTTGTTCTCTCCCCCCAATGCCTTTTTTTTGCATAACTTTCAGCGCCAGGGGCGGAGGCTGGCCCTTGCTTTCTCCCCCCTGTATTCGCTCGTCCCATGCACGTTGCGGGAGGAAAGAGAGGAAGCGGCAAAGCAGCTATTCGTGCCACTTTGGGGGATCCACCCCCAAGCGTTGCTTTTTTCGCCACTTTTGGCACTTTGCTGGCCTTGCAGCCTGTGGGGAAGGTAGAAGAAAAATCAGGCCCTTCGTTCCCTCTCCCCAATGCCTTTTAAAATGCAAGTTTTGGCACTACAGCGGCCCCATGGCTAGTGGGGAAGACAGGGGAGAAAGCAAGGGCTAGCCTCTGCCCCCGCCCTCCCTCCCCATGGCGGAGCACTGAAAGTTGTGCAAAAAAGGCAGTGGGAGGGAGCAAAGGGGCTGCCGCCTCCCCTACCATCAACCAAACACAACAGGCGCGGCCCCGGAGAGAGAGGGAAGAGACATGTACGAAGCAGGGGGCTCGCTCGCCCCCTTGCTTAGCCCTTCTTTCTCTCTCTCTGCCTCAAAGCTGCGGCGCGAGAGGCGCACAAGGAGGCGTGTTGTGACGCGCGCGCGCTCTCTCTAGCAAGACGTGTTTACCTCCTCCTCCTGACTCCCCGCAGGAAGAAGAGGAGGAGCCAACCAGAAAGCACCTGGCTGCTTGGCTCACACAGGAGCCGGCAGCCATTTTCGAGAGGCAGAGGGGCGGGGCCAACCGAGGCGTCTTCGTGACCCCCAGAAAATGCCCCCCGCGACCCCCCTGGGGGTCGCGACCCCCAGGTTGAGAACCACTGCTCTAGGGGAAGGTTCTCCTATGTGGGATCACGCCTAATGTATAGGTTTATGGATGTATTGAATGTTATATTGGATTATATACTATAAGAATATGTTATGTTTAGATTGATAGATATCGGACCAGTGGATGTGTATGAGTGGATGATAATAATCTGGCAGGTCCCGAAAAAGCCGGAAACGGCGAAACGGCAGGGCCTTTAGAGACCGTCGACCTGACACATCGGCATTCTATACCGGATTATATATTATTTTCAAAATTACAGATGAAATTTGAAGATACAATGCAATGCCAGTGATTATTTTTTGGATGTACCTTCATTCCACTATCCACTTAAAAGAAATGAATGAATGTTAGCAAAATAAATCAACTATATATGAAGAAACAGTGATATCCCGCTTTTTGTTGGTGTTTGATAGAGCTTTATAGGCCCAGGCCTGGTATAGAACTTTATAGGTCAATACCAGCACTTTGAATTGGGCTCGGAGATGTACAGGCAACAAGTGCCTGTACATCTGACTGCAGCTAGGCCAACTACTTGCTCCCTCGACCCGTGCCCCTCCTGGCTTATTAGATCTTGCCGGGAGGGGCTACGTGGCCCCCTGGGCACGATCATAAATAGCTCCCTTGAGCAAGGAGTCTTCCCGGGGGGACTGAAAGAGGCCATGGTAAGACCGCTGCTGAAGAAGCCGAATTTAGACCCTTCGGCTCCCTCAATTACAGACCTGTGTCCAACTTGCCCTTCTTGGGCAAAGTAATTGAGAGGGCAGCAGCGGATCAGCTGCAGCGGTTCTTAGATGACACAGCTGGACTTGAGCCCTACCAGTCCGGCTTCCGTTTTGGGCATGGGACGGAGACCGTGCTTGTCGCCATTACAGACCAACTTCGCCGCCAGCTGGACCAGGGCGGGTCAGCCCTGCTTGTGTTGTTAGATCTCTCTGCAGCGTTTGATACGGTAGATCACGCACTGTTGACCCACCGTTTACCCGAAGCCGGAGTCGGGGGGACCGCAATGGGTGGCCTCCTTCCTCCGGGGCCGGGGACAACGTGTGGAGGGGGGCGGGGGGGGTCTCCGGGAGGTCCCCACTTAATTGGGGTCCCCAGGGGCCATCCTCTCCCCTTATTATTCAACGTCTATATGCCCCCTGGCCCAGCTGGCCCGCGACTTTGGTCTGGAGTGTTATCAGTATGCGGATGACACCCAGCTTCTGCTGAGAATGGATGGCAGGCCGGACACCGTACCCGATTGTTTCCATCGATGCCTGGAGGCCGTGACTGGTTGGCTGCGTGCCAGCCGGCTGAAGGTGAAGCCGTCGAAGACGGAGATCCTGTGGCCCGGTCGCCCCGGGCTGGGTGGGTGCCGGTTGCCTACCCTGGATGGCGAGCAGCTTAGCCCGTCATCTTCGGTTAAGAGCTTGGGTGTTCAGTTGGACTCCTGCTGACCATGGAGGCCCAGGTCTCCGCGGTCTGCAGGGGGTCCTTCTATCACCTGCGACAGGCTGGGTGACTGGCACCCTACCTGTCCAGGAATGACCTGGCGACGGTAATCCAAGCGACGGTCATCTCGAGACTAGACTACTGTAACGCCCTCTACGTTGGCCTTCCCTTGTCGACACTCCGGAAACTCAAGCTAGTGCAGAATGCCGCCGCTCGCTTGCTGACGGGCTCGTCAGTGAGGGAGCACATTACGCCCATTCTCCGGCAACTGCACTGGCTCCCTATCGAGTACCGAATTGTCTTCAAGGTGTTGGTACTGACCTTTAAGGCCTTACACGGCCTAGGGCCTGCGTACCTGAGGGACCGCCTTACCCCGTATCTGCCCCCGAGATCACTGCGGTCAGACGAACAGAACCTGCTGACTATACCATCTGTCCGCTCCTGCCACCTATCCGCGACTCGACAGAGAGCTTTCTCAGCGGTAGCTCCAGTGCTGTGGAACTCTTTGCCGGACAGTGCTCGAGCCATCTCGGAACTAGCCCCTTTCAGAAGGGCCTGTAAGTCCGCCCTTTTCGAACTAGCGTTCAACTAAATCCTAACGGATGGTATGTCGCATACTCTCTGTATATTCCCTGCACCTCGTGATATGTCGAATTGTGTTTTTAACCTGTTTTATGTTCTATTGTAGGGCTGCATGTCTGCGACATGTTGCCCATGTGCATTTTTATTGTCACCCGCCCCGAGCCTGTAGGGAGGAGCGGAATACAAAACTGAATAAATAAATAAATAAATAAAGTGGAGCTGACACAGCAGGGGGGTGGTATACTCTCTGTATGTCGCCCCAGTTAGCATTCTGGCTGCCGCCTGTTGGACCAACTAAAGTTTCTGAACCGTTTTCAAAGGCAGCCCCAGGTAGAGTGTGCTGCAGTAGTCTATTTGGGATGTAACCCCAAATAGACTACTGTATGTTGATTTATGCAGACAATTTTCTGAATCAGCACCCCAAATAACCAAACCGAATCTAAAGTTGACCAAAAACGGATTCATAACCCTTTTGGGACTACTTTTGGAGAGTGGTCTCCGGTCAAAGTGGTCCCTGGTCAAGTGGTTCCTGGTTAAAAAAAGGTTGGGAGCCACTGATTTAGAATGTGGCATAGCTAATGGTCAATGACATTCTGAAATGCAGGGTGCACCAGATAACTTCAGAGCATGCTGGAACTTCCAAAGTAATGAGTTCCTCCAACATTTCTTGTTCCTACTCAAGGGAAGCTGCTGACAGGGTCTCAGTTACACGGCTCGATATCCCAAAATTATAAATTGTATTAGTCATCGTCTCAGATTGGTGATAAACTCTGATGAATCAGTTGTTATTATTATTATTTTAGAAAAGAATTGGAGCCGTTCCCTCCATCTCCCATGAAAAGCCTCGGCACAATTTATTTATCCTAGGCCTGAGAACCAAGGCAAACTATGACATAAGTACCGGGCAATGTTTCCTTAGATATCCTCAAGTTCTGTCGGCTCAACGCAATTGAAACCCCAATGGAAGGGTTTGTAAAAGAAATCGAGTGTTGACTTGAGGAATGATAACTCTGTTATGAAATCCTAGATTGAACAGGCTGCCCATTGTGTGTCATATAAGCACCAACTAGCCATGGATTATTAAAAACACACTGATTGAGACGGGGGAAATATGTCAGAAAGGAGTATTTTGTTACATAACAATTAACCTTGTATCAATATGTTTTTAATAGGCAGATGGAATTTATTTAACATACAATAACTGCTTTATGAAATATAAATTAAATGCATATTGCAAGAACTTTGCGTACCCTTGCAGGCGGAAAGAGAGCGAGAGCGAGGTGGAAGATGGTGGTCATATCTGTGGAAGTACAGTCCAGACTTTAAGCAGGTTCAATATTTTCTCGAGAATTCGTGGAGGTTAAAGTGTACTGGGATTGACCATGGGCAAACCTTTTTCTGGTCTGTCAATTCACTTATGGCCTGAATTCAAGGTGATGTTCAAAACCTTAAACCCTCTAGGACAGGAGTGGGCAGCCTATGGCCCGCGGGCCAGATCCGGCCCAGCAGCCGATTCTGTGCAGCCCGGGGAGAAGGGCATCAGGGGCGGGGCCAAGAAGAAGGGGTGCCGCTGCCGCCATCCCATCGAGGCGGCTTTGGCGTGCCTGACATACTTTTGGAGCGGCAGCTTTGGAGTGCCCCAGGCTCTCCGCCACTTTCTCATGCCTCCGGCATGGAGAGGCTCCGGATGGCCAGTGTGGGAGCATTAGCGGCGTGGCGGGGAGGAGCCTTTGAACGACTACGGTTCCCAGAATGCCTCAGCCAGCTCATCTGGGGCTACAGGAAGTCATCCAAAGGCTCCTCCCCGCCACGCCGCCGGCACTGACGCTCCCATGCTGGCCATCCGGAGCCTTTCCACGCCGGAGGCAGGAGGAGGAGGGGGAGAGCCCGGAGCTGGTGCTGCCTCCATCCTCGGGCCCTCCCTCACTCCACCGATGCACGACCCTCCATGCAAGAGGGCCAAAGTCCAGGATCACCACTGCAAGGGCACTCTGGAGCCGCCGGAGAAGGCAGGAAGGAATCCCCGCTTTGAGGCAGGACCATGGCAATACGGCCTGCCGCTCCTCCTCCCTGTGCCCTCCTCCTCCTCCCTCCTTTCTAAGGTACGTAGTTGGATTTTCCTTTAATTATTATTATTTGATAATAATTTTATAATAATAATATTATACTATAATTAATAATATAATATAATGTTATATTATATTATATTTTCAATATATTATAATGTCTATATATATACTATACTATAATAATTATGATATTAATACTAATAATATATGAATATTTCTTGATATATTAATATGTTAATATTAATGTGTAATATATAGTAAATTTAGTAAATAAATAAATAAATAATGTAGATTAGAATGTAGTTCCGCCTTTAGGTGTGGCCCTCCATAATATTTTTTGGCTCTCATGTGGCCCCTTGGGAAAAATACTTGCCCACCCCTGCACTAGGACCTCCATAGCTGGACCAATGTCTTCAAGAAGATGGAGATCTGCTGGTATGCATCATCTGTGGTTATACTTCTATCCCATTGTTGTAATGTGCCTTCAAGCAATTTCTAGTACATTGTTTCTCAACCTGGGGGTCAAGTGGGTCGTGAGGGGGTGTCAGAGGGGTCGCCAGGGACCATCCGAAAACACAGTATTTTCTGTTAGTCATGGGGGTTCTGTGTGGGAAGTATGGCCCAATTCTATTGTTGGTGGGGTTCCGTATGCTCTTTGATTATAGGTGGACTATACATCCCAGCAACTACAACTCTCAAATGTCAATGTCTATTTTCCCCCAAACTCCACCAGTGTTCACATATGACAATATTGATAATCTGTGCCATGTTTGGTCCAGATCCATCATTGTTTGAGTCCACAGTGCTCTTTGGATGTAGGTGAACTACAAGTCCAAAACTCAAGGTCAATGCCCACCAAACTCTTCAGGCCCTAAACAATATCCCATGAGCTGAAGCCTAGTCAGGAAAATCAAGTTAAGGAAGCCTTGCTGTCAATTTTGGGCCTGGTCTGTGATTTATAGGGGCTACAGTGTTGTTTGAGAAGTGAATCAGGTGAAGGTACTGCAAATCCCATCATTCGTGGCCCATCCTGCCCTAAACCACACCAGGTTGTGAAGTGGGCCATTGGACCCCTGTGTGCCAAGTTTGGTCCTGATCCGTCGTTGCTGTGGGCCGCAGTGACTGACTGCCTGAGGCCTTTCCTTTTCCCACTGTGTCACCTTAGAATGTTGGAATGTAGATGGCCAATCAGAGTCCTTTATGCAAATTCTCCCTCAGTAGCAACCAATCTCCTCTGTCTGGTGCCTTAGAATGTTGGAGTTCTGAGGCTGGGCAATCAGAGTCCTTTATGCAAATAATCCCACAGTGGCAACCAATCGAAACGCTGCCAAATATTCCTCCGCACCTCCCGTCGCAAACACTGACTTTTATTATATACATAGATAGATTAGTATTAGTAGTAGTAATAGTAGTAGTATTGTTATTAATGTTCCATACTTTCATCCAACCAATTTATTATTATTATTAATAGTAGTAGTAGTTGTATTGTTATTAATGTTCCATACTTTCATCCAAGCACCTTCATAGCTTGTAAGAGCACCCTCCTTCCCAATCACCTTTCGAAGTAATGCCTGTCGATGGGAGGAAACCACTCCAGGGTGATCGAAGAGCTTGTCCAGTCCACCGTTTGTGGCATGAGAGCAATGGGGGCCGGCTTCTTTTCGGGCTGCCAACCCTGGTAGACCAAGTCCAAGTAGCAATGCATTCTGGCCACCTGGTTGGGCGTGAAGGAGTTGGTGCAATCATCATCTGGGGCGATGAGGAGAGAGAGAAAATAGACACAAGAGGAAGTTATGACCTAGTGAAATGTATCAAAGCTCCCTGGAATATTTCAATGACCTCTTTCTTCATGCTCCAGAATGAACCATTGCTCACGGATGTGGTTCTCAACTTGTGGGTCTCCAGATGTTTTGGCCTTCAACTCCCAGAAATCCCAACAGGTGGTAAACTGGCTGGGCTTTCTGGGAGTTGTAGGCCAACACACCTGGGGACCCACAGGTTGAGAACCACTTGGTTAAGGGAAGAAGCTAAACCTACTAATCCCATAATGGCATGTCCAGAATTAAAGGTCTACGGCAGGGGTGCCCACACTTTTTCAGCATGCGAGCTACTTATAATAAAAACCAAGTCAGAAAGATCTACCTACCTCCTCAAGGCTGGAGAGGGGAGGGGCGGGGGCGGGGCTTGGTGTGGCCTGGCTCCGCCCCCTGGCTTCAGCTCTACCAGCAGCTTCTCCAGGCTTGAGGATGGCAGTGCCAAGCCAGCCTTGTGCTAGCTATGCCACCACTGGCTTGGCATTGCTATCCTCAATCCTGGAGAAGCTGCTGGTAGAGCGGAAGCCGGGGGGGGCAGAGCCAGGCCGTGCCAAGCCCCGCCCCTGCCCCTCTGGCTTTGGCTCTCCCAGCAGCTTCTCCAGGCTTGCCCGAGCGACGTCACTCCCTCTGGGGGTGGGGCCCGAGCGACGTCACTCCCTTTGGGGGCGGGGCCTGAGCGACGTCACTCTCTTCGGGGCGGGGCCTGAGCGATGTCGCTCAGGCCCCACCCACAAAGGGAGTGACATCGCCGGGCCTCACCCCTCGGAGGGAGGACGCCGCCGGCCTCACCCCGGAGGGAGTGACGCCGCCGGGCAAGCCTGGAGAAGCTGCTGAGCTCCAAAGCCAGAGGGGAGGGGGCAGGGGCTTGGCACGGCCTGGCTCTGCCCCCTCTCTGGCTTCGCTCTACCAGCAGCTTTTCCAGGCTTGAGGATGGCAATGCCAAGTCAGTGGTGGCATAGCTAGCACAAGGCTGGCTTGGCACTGCCATCCTCAAGCCTGGAGAAGCTGCTGGTAGAGCTGAAGCCAGAGGGGGCGGAGCCAGGCCATGCCAAGCCCCGCCCCTGCCCCTCCCTTTGGGGCGGGGCCCGAGCGACGTCATTCTCTTCAGGGCGGGGCCTGAGCGACATCACTCGGGCCCCGCCCCCGGAGGGAGTGACGTCGCTCAGGCTGCACTCCTCCTCTCTCCCTCCTTCTGAGGCCATGCCGAATTTTCCCAGCGGCAGCTGCTCGACGCCCTTCCACGCGGCACCTCATTCACGCAGCGCAGTTGCCGCTGCCTTTGGGACAACTCGGCGTGGTCTCAGAAGGAGGGAGGGAAGAGGAGTGCAGCCTGAGCGACGTCACTGTTTAATAGTTTTTGGAGACTGAGGATAAGTCTTTGTGATTGCAAAGAGCTCCAGAAAGATCTCTCGAAATTGAATGAATGGGCAACAAAGTGGCAAATGCATTTTAACCTAAACAAGTGTAAAGTCATGCACATCGGGGCAAAGAACCCCAACTACACCTACCAATTGATGGGGTCAAAGCTTTCCGAGACAAACCAGGAAAGGGATCTTGGGGTTTGGGTGGACAGCTCAATGAAGATGTCAACCCAGTGCGCAGCAGCAGTGAAAAAAGCAAATTCTATGCTTGGCATGATCAGGAAGGGAATCGAAAATAGGTCAGCAAATGTTGTATTGCCTCTCTACAAATCTATGGTAAGGCCACATTTGGAGTACTGTGTACAATTCTGGTCTCCGCACCTCAAGAAGGATATAACGGAACTGGAAAAGGTACAGAAAAGGGCAACAAGAATGATCCAAGGGATGGAGCGGCTCCCTTATGAAACCAGGTTGCAACGCCTTGGTCTTTTCAGCCTCGAAAGACGGCGTTTAAGAGGTGACTTGATCAAGTGTATAAAATCATGCATGGGATAGAAAGGTGAATAAAGAAAAATATTTTCTCTGTCACACAACACTAGGACTAGAGGGCACTCCCTGAAGCTCCAAGGTAGGAAAGTTAGGACTAATAAAGGGAAATATTTCTTCACCCAGAGGGTCATTGGGTTATGGAACTCACTTCCAGAAGAGGTTGTGACAGCTGTCAGCCTGAACAACTTCAAGGCAGGATTAGGCAGATTCATGGATACCAAGTGTATCGGTAGTTACTGAAAAGGACATTCAAGTGCCACCTCGGAGTTGGCTGAGGTAGGCAGGATTTCCCTGTTTTGCCCCTCCCTTCTGCTCGAGATCCCCGTGTACAACTGGTGGGCCACTGTGTGATACAGAATGCTGGACTAGATGGGCTGAGGTCCGATTCAGCATGGCTCTTCTTATGTTCTTATGGACTTTGGAGTAGCAGGTGAAGCTGATCGCTTAGACCAGTGTTTTTCAACCTTTTTTGAACCGTGGCACATTTTTTACATTTACAAAATCCTGGGGCACACCACCAACCAAAATGACACAAAATGACACTCTAACACAGTAATACAAATAGTTAATATGTTTTTAAATGTATTTATACACTCCGTGTGAAACCTGGGCCTGTTTTGATGAACACAACATAGATATGACTTCCTCTCACATATTTATACATGGCTATCATGTCTTCTCTCAGCCTTCTCTTCTTCAGGCTAAATATGCCCAGCTCTTCAAGCCGCTCCTCATAGAGCTTGTTCTCAAGACCTTTGTGAAATTTCACCCTGAGTGAAACTTGCTTCCAGTTAACTATGGATGTCATGAAGCTGTTATAAACAGTTCCTTGGGGGAGGGGGGGAGGCAACTCCTGAAAAATCCAGTAAAATAGTTTTTAAAAAACACATTTCCAAGCGGAGAGGCTCAATTTGTTTCTTGGAAACCTGTGAGGGGGCTGCTAGGAGGGGGGAGAGTGCCAATTTCCCACGGCACACCTGATGATCGCTCACGGCACACTAGTGTGCCACGGCACACTGGTTGGGAAACACTGGCTTAGACATAGCTGCAGGGGCCCGACCCCCAGAGGGAGTGACATTGCTCGGGCTGCACTCCTCCTCCCTCCCTCCTGAGGCCATGCCGAGTTGTCCCACAGGCAGCGGCAGCTGCACTGCGTGAATGGGGCGCCGCGTGGAAGGGCGCCACGCAGCTGCCGCTGGGACAACTCGGCGTGAGTCATCGCCATTTTTTTTTTGGCCATGATCTGGCACCCCCCTCGGCTTACGCCCATAGGCCACGGCCTTGCTGGCCTAATGGATAATCCGGGCCTGACTAGCATGAATATTTTTCTTGTCTTCAAGTCTGTTTCCTTCTTTCCTGGAAGTAATCCAGGAAGCAGAAGCTGATGGAACATGGAGTAGAATGGTTCTGTTGACCATCACTTTGCTCTAAACCTTAAAAGACCAACTCAAATAGCAGATGACCCCGGAAAAAGAGCGAGAGCGGGAAGAGTACCTGCATAGCTCATAAAGTTGTTGAAAGGTGTGTTCTGGAAGCTACGGAAACCACACATGTCATTGCCAGGGGCCGGATCACCGCAGACTTTGTGCGTTGGAGTCGGGTTTGTGTCGTGGCAGAGGTCGCCAGTCTCAAAGGAAGGCTCGGTTTCCATGCATGGATCACTGCAGGAGAAGATCTCCGAGATGCCTTTGAAGACATGGTAAAGGCCGAGACTGTGCCCAATTTCATGGATCATTGTGTGGGTATGGCCGGGAATGCCATAGAAGGAAGGGTTCAACACAATTCCTCCTGTGTGGAAAGAGACAGAAGACAGACACTTTCACACAAAGCTATGTATCAAGGAAGAGTCTTTATTTATGTATTTATTTACTACATTTATATCCCGCCCTTCTCACCCCGAAGGGGACACAGAGCGGATTACAGGTACACATACTTAGCAGACCATTCCTGCCGTTTCCACATACACACATATAGACGGACAGAGGCAAACTCTGGCCACCAGGGGGAGCTGACACACTCATCTCTCAGCGTTCCCAGCGTCCCTTGTTGTTCTTTCCCCATTCCTCAGTGTTCCTGGAATTCTTTAATGGCCTCACAATTCAGTCAAAACTTGCCTCCCCATTTAATGTGGTACCTTTATCCCCTACTTCAGTGTTTCCCAACCTTTTTTGAGCCGCGGCACACTTTTTACATTTGCAAAATCCTGGGGCACAACACCAACCAAAATGACACAAAATGACACTCTAACACAGTAATACATATAGTTAATATGTTCCTAAATGTATTTATACACTCAGTGTGAAACCTGGGCCTGTTTCGATGAACACAACATAGATATCCTGGCAGGAATGGCAGAAAGACACAAACTTCCCACACAGAACTCCCATAACCAAGAGAAAACACTATAAGAGTTTGGTGGGCATTGACCTTGAGTTTTGGAGTTGTAGTTCACCTATATCCAGAGGGCACTGTGGACTGAAACAATGTTGGATCAGGACCAAACTTGGCAGGAATACTCAATATGCCCAAATGTGAAGGCAGATGGAGTTCAGGGGGAATAGATCTTGACATTTGGGAGTTGTTGCTGCTGGGATTTATAGTTCCCCTACAATCAAAGAGCATTCTGAACCCCACCAATGATAGAACTGGGCCAAACTTCCCACACAGAACCCCCAGGAGGCAAGAGGAGGACTCTACTTGGGGAAAGGGAGGCGGACCTTCCCAATGCATGGAGAGGGAGAGACCAAGTAGACAATGGGTGGGGAGGGGGTGTTTGTAATTTTGTGCCTTTATTGAGGTAGGTTTCTTAGGGTTTTTATACTTCAACACACTAGACTCTCCCCCCTTCCTGGAGGACCCAATTTCCCACGGCACACCTGATGATCGCTCACGGCACACTAGTGTGCCCCGGCACACTGGTTGAGAAACACTGCCCTACTTGACAGATGCAACTGTCTTTCGGGCTGCAAAGGTTAACAGCAGGCTACACTTAAAGGTCGAGCAGCCACCTCGACCCGGGCAGGCCTCGAACCCTACTGGTCAGAGAGGTTCTTATGCAGCTGACACTTAGCCAGCTGCGCCATATTCCCGGTGCGAGAGGTCCTGGAATGTAACCCTCACAATAAGTGAGGGAACACTCTACATACGGAGTCAACCATCCATAGCTTGAAAATATTTAAATATTTTCCCCTTGATTTTCGCCATTTAATAAAAGGCATTTTAATACACCATTGCACATAATGAGACTCGAGCATCCGCGGATTGTGGTATCCATGGAGGCGGGAGGGAAGCAAACTGCAGTGCAGCCCAAGAGCCTACTGTAAAAAAAAAATCCTGATAGCTGGAAATATTTGGGGAATCCTCCCTAATGGAAGAGATATGAATCATAATACAGGTTTGCTCAAGCCTGGAGCAGTTGTGCCGTTTCTTCAATAGCCTCCTCTCCCTCCCATTCTTCTTCTTTTTACTATATTTTGGAGTTATTTTCCGGAGCTGCCAAGAGATTGAGCCAAAAGCGATGCGCGCACACACACATGCACGAAAGATAGCTCTGTCTCCCACATGATCTATATTCAAAAGCTACGATCTGGACAACCCTGCAGATTTCATTTTATTTTTTCGTGATTAAATACATATTGGATTTATGGAAGGCAAAAAGAGTACAGAAAGATCGGGGAGAAAGTTCTTGCTGTGGGGGAAAAAAAGGGCAGCGAGGGTTGTTATAACAGGAAATTAATTTTTCCTCTTCTTTCTTTTTTTTTTCTGGGTGAGTTGACTTCAAACTATCCACAAAATATTTTATCTATTTATTCCCTCCTCTTTCGGCTACTGCAACTCAACTCATAGGGAGAAGCTTGTTTCCAATAGTGCAGTGTTTCCCAACCTTTTTTGAGCCGCGGCACACTTTTTACGTTTGCAAAATCCTGGGGCACACCACCAACCAAAATGACACAAAATGACACTCTAACACAGTAATACATATCTATATATATAAAGGAACAGTCGTCATGTGAAGACTACCTGAAACAGAGAAACCTTACAACGCAGAAACACAAAACTTGCCAACAGAAATAGGCCTCAAGCAAGGTACGTTTGTAGCAAAGAAACATTCCCCCCCAAAACCCAAAAGGCCCCCAAAACAACGAGTAAAAAAAACTACATTTCCCAGCATCCTCCGGGGCTGCCAAAGACTCCCCAGCCTCTACATTCTGACAACATGATTGGCTGCCAATAAGGGCGGATTTGCACAACTGCTGTACTGGCCAGCCAACATGAACATTCCGACCCATAACAAACTGTCAGCCAGAGCCTCCTCCAACACTTTCAAATCAGAAGACCATGATGGAGATCAACACCATTCAAGGGGAGCTCTTCTTCCTTTCCCAAAAGATCTCCAGTGGCTTGGAATTCCACATTAATAAGAGGACCATGAGGAAAGCCTCATCGGACATCGACCAATAGGTGCAAAAGACACAGAGCAGGACATCTTGAAAAAGAGAGGAGCAGAAAGTAAGCTAGACATGAAGATCTTGAGAAAGGTGGCTAAAAAGGATACGGAAGGGTTTTGGAGTTGTAGTTCACCTATATCCAGAGAGCACTGTGGACTGAAACAATGTTGAATCAGGACCAAACTTGGCATGAATACTCAATATGCCAAAATGTGAAGGCAGATGGAGTTCAGGGGAAATAGATCTTGACATTTGGGAGTTGTTGTTGCTGGGATTTATAGTTCCCCTACAATCAAAGAGCATTCTGAACCCCAATAATGATAGAACTGGGCCAAACTTCCCACACAGAACCCCCAGGAGGCAAGAGGAGGTCTCTACTTGGGGAAAGGGAGGCGGGCCTTCCCAATGCATGGAGAGGGAGAGACCAAGTAGACAACGGGTGGGGAGGGGGGGTGTTTGTAATTTTGTGCCTTTATCGAGGTAGGTTTCTTAGGGTTTTTATACTTCAACACACTAGACTCTCCCCCCCCCCCCTCCTGGAGGTTCCAATTTCCCACGGAACACCTGATGATCGCTCACGGCACACTAGTGTGCCTCGGCACACTGGTTGGGAAACACTGCAATAGTGACATCTGCCAATCCACAAAGTCCAGAGAGGAGCAATTCAGTGCATTTAGCATTGAACAATTAGTTAAAACTGTTTCCCAACCGCTGTTCCGCAGCACACTAGTGTGCCGTGAGTGATCACCTGGTGTGCCGCAGGAAAACCTCTCTTCCCCCTTTTCTTCCCCCTCCTGTCGAACTCCTGCTGCTGCTGCTTGGGGGAGGAGGAGGAGGAGGAAGGGCCAGGCGGCGGTGAAGAAGAAGAACAAGGGGCCGGGGCGCCGCCTCCTTCGGCCGTTTCCCCAGCCAGCCGCCAATCGAGGGAGGGCAGGCGGGGAATGGAAGCGGAAGTGAGGAGCACAGTCCGAGACATGCCCACCAGCTTCTTCTTTCGAACCGCAGGAAAGAAGGAAGGAAGGAAGGCAACCGCGGAATGAGTGAGTGCCTTTGTTGCATCTCAGATCGCGGGAACTCAAGACTAGAATTTGTGAGCATAGATCACGTTTTAGAACAGGATATGACAATTCTGAAGATTTGAAATTCAAAAGGGGGATTGTCAGTGTGTGATTTTCAAATGTTTCTGCAATTCAACCATCGTATAAGATGCTGTGTTGTGTAACCAGGCATGTATAGAGTTAAAACAGCACAAGTGGTGTCCAGCACTGTTTTGACCTTCAGCTGTGTAAACATACTGATAAGGGAGACGCTGAGCAACTTGAGTTAGTCGCCATGCTGATCCTGCTGTGAGGTGCAGACTGCTGAATTGCTCTGTGTGAGAATGTTTTACTTTGCTCACTTAATCAATAAAAGAACTTTCTAAGTTCAGACCTGACTTTGCTTCATCACTGGCGCGCGGACAACATGCACTTCAAGATCTGCAATCATGCCCATGATGACTTCACTGTACTGGTATTAGATAAAATCTATCCCCAGCCCGACCAGAATACCAATCCTCTTGCAACATGAAAGTAAATGGATTGTCAATTTGCAATGTGAGGTGCCTCAAGGGTTAAACGATAAACTCGCTATCAGCGAATTACTCATCTAATTCACCCACCTGGGTTTTATCTATTTAACTGAGGCCCTCCCCAGTAAAGTTGTTCTTAGCCCGGTATCGGTAGATATCGTCAGCATCTGTGGTACTCCTGCTGCCTCACGCTTGGGTAAGTACCTTCCTTTGTTCTCTCGTTAATGCTTATAGATTGTTTCCATAGACCCCTGGCTGTTCCCATGTGGAAGCGCCTCTTTATTATATTAATATAGTGCTCATTATTTTCACTAATTCTCTAGTGCCACTTCGGCTGCGAGATGCTCGCGAGAATTCGCCATATAGGCCACGCCCCCGGTCCTGAGGAAGCCCTTCGGGGAGAAACGAAGGCGCGCAGGATTCTAGCAATTCGCCGACCGTTGGACATACTCCTGGGATTATTACATTAATATGGACATTGGGACTTTATTTTGCCTGAATTTAATATTATTGAAAGGATTCCCCTTCGTTTGGAGCAACATCCGGGAGTGTGCCTTTGTTTGATGACATCATCTATTTTCCCATCTTTACGTCTCCGCTCACTTGTATGTGAGCTTTTTTTACCGCTATTGCGTGAGTTACATTTATGTTTGGTACTTACCTGTATATATATAATTGATGCATTCTACCTTCTTGAATTATAGAATTATATGACCTATAGACTTGGCTATTGTGTATGATTGATTTATAGTGCTAAGATTGTATTTTTCTCGCTCCTCCTTGGTTCACTGTATATGTGGGACGCCCACTTTCCTTGCCTGTATAAATCCCATGGAAAGCAAACTTGCAAAGGACAAACAAACCGCTCCTGCGGTCGACACGAACTGGAGACCCAGGACCCAAGTCCTTCCAAGCTGAACGTAGCTTCAGGTCTGACCAAAATGGCCTGGGCACAGTCTAATAAAGAGAACTAACTTCTATGAGTCCAACACACCCCCTTCCTCAAATTCCAATCTTTCCGGGAGGATCTGATGTTAGCCCTCCTGTCAAATTCCTGCTCATTAGCCGCCCCAGGTGCACCACTATCGGCCTGGGAAACTCGGTCCTCCCTATCCTCGGAATGCTCGTCTGACAAGGGAGTGAAAGAGTTCTCTTGAGAATCAAGGTTGCTGGGCTTCTCACTGTCTGGATCAGAATCAACTTCCATGGAGGCATCATTATCCTCATCTCCCTGCCCATACCCATGTAACCATCCATCATCCCAGGCTAAGTCTTCATCTGCAGACCCGTACTCATCTGGCCATTCTCCATCCCCTATCTGGCCCAGGTCAGCTGGCACCTGCCTTGGCACACCCGGGTCTGTCTATGGCCACCAGGCTGGAACACCACAGCCTTCCCTTCTGGTGTGAAAGAGAGAGAGAGAGCCATTCAGGAAGGGAGCCACCTGGGAGTTCTGCGTGGGAAGTTTGGCCCAGTTCTATCATTGGTGGGGTTCAGAATGCTCTTTGATTGTAGGGGAACTATAAATCCCAGCAACAACATAAGAACATAAGAACATAAGAAGAGCCATGCTGAATCGGACCTCAGCCCATCAAGTCCAGCATTCTGTATCACACAGTGGCCCACCAGTTGTACACGGGGATCTCGAGCAGAAGGGAGGGCAAAACCCTGACCTGCTCCCGACCCCCCACAACCAGTACCCAGGGAAATCCTGCCTACCTCAACAACAACTCCCAAATGGCAAGGTCTATTTCCCCTGAACTCCATCTGCGTTCATATTTGGGCATATTGAGTATTCATGTCAATTGTGGTCCAGTTCCATCATTATTTCAGTCCACAGTGCTCTCTGGGTGTAGGTGAACTACAACTTCCAAACTCAAGGTCAATTCCCAAGCAAACCCTTTCAGTACTTTCTGTTGGTAATGAGAGTTCAATATGCCAAGTTTGGTTCAATTCCATTGTTGCAAGAGTTCAGGATGCTCTTTGATTGTGTGTTAACTATACATCCCAGAAACGGTAACTCCCAAATGTCTATTTTCCCCAAACTCCATCTGTGTTCACATTTGGGCATATTGAGTATTCATGTCAAGTTTGGTCCTGATCCAACATTGTTTGAGTCCACGGTGCTCTCTGGATATAGGTGAACTACAACTCCAAAACCCAAGGTCAATGCCCACCAAACTCTTATAGCATTTTTTCTTGGTTATGGGAGTTCTGTGTGGGACATTTGTGTCTTTCTGCCATTCCTGCCAGGACATCTATGTTGTGTTCATCGAAACAGGCTGAGTGTATACATACATTTAAGAACATATTAACGATATGTATTACTGTGTTAGAGTGTCATTTTGTGTCGTTTTGGTTGGTGGTGTGCCCCAGGATTTTGGAAATGTAAAAAATGTGTCGCGGCTCAAAAAAGGTTGGGAAACACTGAGTTAAAAGATAAAGCAGGCTAATGAAAGACCATCAAAGGGCCACAACCGGTCCAGCAGGAGGTGCTACAGGAGAGTACAAAGCCAATTAGCCCAAATATCAAGTTATCTGGATTATAAAGCTCTGCTTCTGATTTGCTAACAACAAGCAAAATGCCAGTTTTCTCACATAGCTGCCTGATCTAGAATCAGACCACTGGTCCATGAGAGCAGTAACCAGACCAGTGATGGCTCAGGCTATTGAGATACAATGACTAACCAGTTGCTTGTGGAGGAGTGCTGCTTCTGTGCACATGCATAAGAAAACCTATAAGCCACTATAACCTCAGCAGACTGAAAGTCAAAACCAAGGTCACATCTGTTATAGAACTCCAATACGCTGATGGTAACGTAGTCTGTGCCCATGCAGAACAAGACCTTCAAGTAACAAGGGATGTGTTATTCCCCAACCGTATTTTCCATCTTCATCTTCTTGAGGGGAAGCTTCCCAACAGAGTGGAAATCATCTATAGGACAGATGGCAAGCTATTTCACCTCAGCAGACTGAAAGCGAAAAGCAAAGTCACAACAACATCTGCTACAGAATTCCAATATGCTGATGATAACGTAGCCTGTGCTCATTAAGTAGACCTACACGCCACTCTAAACCTCTTTGGAGAAGCGTATGAGAAGCTCGGCCTCTCATTGAACATCAACAGATGGCAAACGATTTAACCTCAGCGGAATGAAAGCCAAAACTAAAGTCACAACAACACCTGTTATAGAACTCCAATATGCTGATGATAAAGTAGCCTGTGATCATTCAGAAGAAGACCTACAAGCCACTCTAAACCGCTTTGCGTGAAGCGTACAAGAAGCTCAGCCTCTCATTGAACATCAACAGATGGCAAGCTATTTAACCTCAGTAGACCGAAAGCCAAAACCAAAGTCACAACACCTGTTATAGAACTCCAATATGCTGATGATATCATAGCCTGTGCTCATTAAGTAGACCTACACGCCACTCTAAACCCCTTTGGAGAAGCGTATGAGAAGCTCGGCCTCTCATTGAACATCAACATATGGCAAACGATTTAACCTCAGCGGAATGAAAGCCAAAACCAAAGTCACAACAACACCTGTTATAGAATTCCAATATGCTGATGATAATGTAGCCTGTGATCATTCAGAAGATCTACAAGCCACTCTAAACCCCGTTGCAGAAGCGTACGAGAAGCTCGGCCTCTCATTGAACATCAACAGATGGCAAACGATTTAACCTCAGCGGAATGAAAGCCAAAACCAAAGTCACAACACCTGTTATAGAACTCCAATATGCTGATGATATGCTGATGATAATGTAGCCTGTGATCATTCAGAAGAAGACCTACAAGCCACTCTAAACGTCTTTGCAGAAGCATACAAGAAGCTTGGCCTCTCATTGAACATCAACAGATGGCAAGCTATTTAACCTCAGCAGACTGAAAACCCAGGTCACAACAACATCTGTTATAGAACTCCAATATGCTGATAATAACCCCTTTGCAGAAGCATACGAGAAGCTCGGCCTCTAATTGGACATCAACAGATGGCAAATGATTTTAACCTCATCAGAATGAAAGCCAAAACCAAAGTCACAACACCTGTTATAGAACTCCAATATGCTGATGACATGCTGATGATAATGTAGCCTGTGATCATTCAGAAGAAGACCTACAAGCCACTCTAAACGTCTTTGCTGAAGCATACAAGAAGCTTGGCCTCTCATTGAACATCAACAGATGGCAAGCTATTTAACCTCAGCAGACTGAAAACCCAGGTCACAACAACATCTGTTATAGAACTCCAATATGCTGATAATAACGTAGTCTGTGCTCATTCAGAAGAAGATCTACAAGCCACTCTAAACACCTTTGAGAAGCTCGGCCTCTCATTGAACATCGACAGAAAGCAAGCTATTTAACCTCAGGAGACTGAAAGCCAAAACCAAGGTCACAACAACATCTGTTATAGAACTCCAATATGCCGATGATAACATAGTCTGTGCTCATTAAGAAGAAGACCTACAAGCCACTCTCAACACCTTTGCAGAAGCATACGAGAAGTTTGGCCTCTCCTTGAACATTGAGAAAACCAAAGTGCTTGTTTATAACCCTGTTATATGCCTGCAAAATGTGATCTGCCTGCAGGAGTCACACTCAACTCCTGGACCGATTTCATCAACCTCCAAAAAATCTTGCAAAGCTCTTCGGAAGACAGGAGGACAAATGTCAGCGTGCTGGAAGAAGCAAAGACCACCAGCATAGAAGCGATGCTCCTACGCCATCAACTCCGGCTGGACTGGCAACGTTGTCCGAATGCTCGATTGCCATCTTCCAAACCAGTTACTCTACTCCCAACTCAAGAGCAGAAAAGAGAACGTTGGTGGACCGAAAAAAAGATTTAAAGATGGGCTTAAAGCTAACCTTAAAACTGTGGCATAGACAGAGAGGCACAAATGGAAGGCAAAAGAGAGCAACGTGCCAAGAGGAAGGCATGTCGAGCCAACAGGCCCGGATAAACACCTTTTTGCGCCCTAGGGCACACTTTGGAATTACGCCCCCAGCTAACCTCTTACCCCCCCCCACACACACACCACTCAGACCCACATTTGGCTGGCTTTCGCCAGGGTGCCTCCGGAGCAGAAGAGAAAGGTGAATAGGCACCATCCCGCCACCTCCAAGGTCCCCATTCCCACCGGCTGGAAAGCTCCGCTGTGCTCTGAAGGTCTCCTCGGGAGTCGGGAGGCTTGGGGAGAGCGCAGCGGGTGCAAACTCACTCCAAAGGCGCACACAAGAGAGAGAGGGAGAGTGCGTGCGAGAGAGAAAGAGAGAGAGAGAGAGAATGCAAGAGAGAGAAAGAGAGAGAGTATGCAAGAGAGAGAGCGCAAGAGAGATAACGAGAGAGAGCGCATGCAAGAGAGTGCGCGCGCGAGAGAGAGAGAGAGAGCACACGTGAGAGAGAGAGAGTGAGGGTGATAGCGAGAGAGCGCAAGAGAGTGAGAGAGCGTGTGAGAGAGAGAGCGCGCGCGAGTGAGAGAGAGAGCCCGCAAGAGAGAGAGAGAGAGAGAGAGCACTAGTAAGAGAGAGAGAGAGTGCGATGAGTGAGTGAGAGAGAGAGCACTAGTAAGAGAGAGAGAGAGAGAGAGAGAGAGAGCACTAGTAAGAGAGAGAGAGAGCGAGTGTGTGATGAGAGAGCGCGCAAGAGAGAGAGAGAGAGCACTAGTAAGAGAGAGAGAGTGAGAGAGAGAGAGAGAGAGCGAGAGAGAGAGTGAGATAGAGAGCACTAGTAAGAGCGAGAGAGAGCACGCGTGAGAGAGAGAGAGAGAGAGTGAGTGAGTGAGAGAGAGAGAGAGTAAGAGAGAGAGAGAGAGAGTGAGAGAGAGCACTAGTAAGAGAGAGAGAGAGAGCGACTGAGTGAGTGAGTGAGAGAGAAAGCACTAGTAAGAGAGAGAGCGCGCATGAGTGAGTGAGAGAGAGAGCACTAGTAAGAGAGAGAGCGTGAGTGAGTGTGAGAGAGAGAGCACTAGTAAGAGAGAGAGAGCGAGAGAGAGAGCACTAGTAAGAGAGAGAGCGCGCGCGAGAGAGAGCGAGTGAGTGAGAGAGAGACTAGTAAGAGAGAGAGAGTGAGTGAGAGAGAGAGCACTAGTAAGAGAGAGAGAGCGTGAGTGAGTGAGAGAGAGTGAGAGAGAGCACTAGTAAGAGAGAGAGCGCACGAGAGAGAGCGCGAGTGAGTGAGTGAGAGAGAGAGCACTAGTAAGAGAGAGAGCGCGCGAGTGAGTGAGAGAGAGTGAGAGAGAGAGCACTAGTAAGAGAGAGAGAGCGCACGAGAGAGAGTGCGCGAGTGAGTGAGTGAGAGAGAGAGCACTAGTAAGAGAGAGAGAGAGAGAGAGAGAGAGAGAGAGAGAGAGAGAGAGAGAGAGAGAGAGAGATGTCCGGTTGGAGTGCACTCCCGGAGGGGTTGGAGCAGAGACTTTGCTGGGAGAAGGAGCGAGGAGGGGCATGAGAAAGGGGGAAAGTGGTGAGCGGACCAGTTTTTTGGGTTTTTTGGTCCGTGATCTGTGCCCCCCCCCCCGGCTTGCGCCCCTAGGCCATAGCCTCGTTGGCCTTATGGGTAATCCGGGCATGCGAGCCAACCCTAACCGGAAGTGCCTTCCCCCTGGAAACCGATGCACTCACTGTGGAAGAACATGCGGATCAATAATAGGGCTCCACAGCCACCCATGGACACTGCTCTTGGAAGGCTATCATACTCAGACAACGAGGGGTTGCCTAAGTAGATACAATGGGTAAACACTTGGGTTGCTGTGAGTTTTCCAGGCTGTCTGGCCATGTTCCAGAAACATTCTCTCCTGATATTTCGCCCACATCTATGGCAGGCATCCTCAGGGGTTGTGAGGTCTGTTGGAAGAATCCCTGCGTTGTGTTTCTCCCACTGTAATGTTAAACCCATGCTCCAACCTCCAAGCGGTAACACCCACCGGCAACATGCCCTTCGAGGCAGCTTCATTGTTAAAGGTGAAATACTTCTGGCCTGACATCATCATCGGAGAAAAGACCATAATATGCTCGAGGTTTATAATCTAATATTTTTCCTGGTTGTAAGCCAGGATGCTGGGAATGGCAGATATTTTTGTTGTTGTGATATCTATCTCCCCTTCTCCTTCCATCTCCTCTCCCCTTTTAAACCCCCCTGGGCAATTTCAGACTATTCCTGGAAATCATAAGTAACCAGAACCAAAGTTTATGGCATTTCTGTTTTTCCTTCGTTGTCACGCTGATGACACGTCTCTTCTTAACTTACCCAAGTGGACCAACGCTTCTTTGTCCCATGGAAAGGTGGCCATGCCAGCCAGCTCTTCCTCAGAAGAGTTGGCAAAGAAGATGTTGAGGTGCGTCGACCCATTCAGATTCAGCCAGTTCTTCAGTTCTTTGACATCTAGGTATGCCCTGCAGCACAACGACAGGAAGAGGTCCATATAAATCAGGAGTGGGATTATTTTTTCCAAGGGGCCACACGAGAGCCAAAAAATATTAGGGAGGGCCGCACCTAAAGGCTGAACTACATTCTAATCTACTTCATTTATTTATTTACTATATATTACACATCATTAATATTAACACATTAATATATCAAGAAATATTCATATATTATTAGTATTAATATCATAATTATTATATTATGGTGTATAATAATAATAATAATAATAACCTCAAGCTTCTATACCGCCACTCCCCGAAGGCTCGGACCAGTTTACAAAAATTAAGAAAAACAAAACAGAATCACAGACAGCAGGGAGGATAAGGGGGGGGGTGATGTGGGTGGAGATGGGGGTCAGAGGGGGAGGTCGAATCGAGGAGTCGAGGCCCCCATAGGGACCTCCAGGACGTCCACGGCTCCGAGTGCATTCCCAGCGCCCCCAGAACAGCGGATGCCATAGCGCAGTCTTTCTCAACCAGTGTGCCGTGGCACACCAGTGTGCCGTGACGGACCTCCTGCTGTGCCGCGAGAAAAGCTCTCTGCCCCCCTTCCTCCCCCCTCCTGCCGAACTCCTGCTGCTTGGGGGAGGAGGAAGGGCCGGGCAGTGGCGAAGAAAAAGAAGGGACAGGCGCCGCCTCCTTCGGCCATTTCCCAGCCAGCCTCCAATCCGCCATGACTCCCACCATGACTCTCGCCCCTCGCTCGCTGAAGCCGCATGGAGGGGGAGCCCCGACCATTGAAGCCCGTCCACCGCTCATGCTCCTCCTCTGTAGGAGAGCTGAAGCTGGGGGGAGGGGGCAGGGCATGGCACGGCCTGTAGGAGAGCTGAAGCTGGGGGAGGGGGCGGGGCATGGCGCGGCCTGTAGGAGAGCTGAAGCTGGGGGGAGGGGAAGGGGCATGGTGCGGCATGGCTCTGCCCCCTCCCCCAGCTTCAGCACTCCCAGCAGCTGCTCCAGCCTTGAGGGGACAGTGCCAAGCCAGCATTGTGCTGGCTCTGGCACCGCTGGCTTGGCATTGCCCCCTCAAGGCTGGAGCAGCTGCTGGGATAGGTGAAGCCGGGGGTAGGGGGCGGGGCATGGCACAGCCTGGCTCCGCCCCCTCCCCGGCTTTGGCACTCCCAGCAGCTGCTCCCAGCAGGCCACCATCCCCCAGCCGTTCTTTACTGTGTTAGAGTGTCATTTTGTGTCATTTTGGTTGGTGGTGTGCCCCTGGATTTTTTTAATGTTAAAAGTGTGCCGCGGCTCAAAAAAGGTTGGGAAACACTGCCATAGCGGGACCACGGGCAGTCACACAGCCCTGCAAAAGGGCATTCGTCATCACGCGCACACGGGACTCCCTCCGGCAGTCCAATTGGGCCACTCATTAGGTCCTCGGTTGAGGTCTCAGCTTTGACAAGTGCTTTAACAGGCCTGCTATTCCTTCTGGCAGAGAAACCCGCCCCCCAAAAGGTCCTAGACCTAAAGCGCCGTCTCCGCCGGCAGGGGCCTTGTTGGTTCTTACTTGGAAGCTTGATGCCCTTTATGACAGTTTTTGAAACCCCCTCCACTTTATCATTATTGGGTGCTTTCAAAGTCAGATCAGCCCCCAAGCTCAGTGAGTTGAGGCTGGTGCCAAAGGTCTTCCGGGTTTAGGGGCCTGGGAGCCATCTGATAGGTGGATTAGAGCTGGGGGCGGGAGCTGTCCAAGCTCCAGGGGGTAGGTCTGACCATCCTGATGTATATATATAGACATTATAATATATTGAAATTATAATATAACATTATATTATATTATTTATTATATTATTATAAAATTATTATAAAATAATAATAAAAACAACGAAAATAAAGTAAAATGAAATTCAAGAAGACGAGGTGCGAACCAAGATGGAGGCCGACATCCTCAAGAGAGGAAGGACCCCAAGATAGAATGGCCCAATGGACCCAGTCCAGAGGATGCCAAAGCGGACCCAGCTGCCGCCGCCGCAGCAGAGCAGAGGACAATTGGAGGCTGCAGGGCTCCGCCCGCTCTCGACCTCAGTCGTTCTGTCAGAGGCGTTCCCGATCGGCTGATCGCCCTGCCATGGAGTGCCTGCCATCCCGGGAGGCGATCCGGGCCTGCAGCAGGAGCAGTCAGCGACCTGCGGCGGCTGATCGCCCTGGTGACCCGGAAGACAATCAAGTCTTCCGGGTCACCAGGGTGATTAGCCACTGCAGGTTGCCGACTGCTCCCGCTGCACCAAGCCCGGCGGAGCCACAAACCAGGAGAACGGCTCCCCGCAGGGCCCCGCCCCTCCCTCCTCCCCCTCCTCTTTGGTGCGCGCGAAACCGCTCTCGGCCGCCCACCGGCTCCCAGTCGATTTTCCCCAAACACCATCTGTGTTCACATTTGGGCATATTGAGTATTCATGCCAAGTTTGGTCCTGATTCAACATTGTTTGAGTCCAGAGTTCTCTCTGGATGTAGGTGAACTACAACTCCAAAACTCAAGGTCAATGCCCAACAAACTCTTATAGTATTTTCTCTTGGTTATGGGAGTTCTGTGTGTGTGTCTTTCTGCCATTCCTGCCAAGATATCTATGTTTTGTTCATCGAAACAGGCCACGGTTTCATACTGAGTGTATAAATACATTTAAAAACATATTAACTATATGTATTACTGTGTTAGCATGTCATTTTGTGTCATTTTGGTTGGTGGTGTGCCGTAGGATTTTTTTAAGGTTAAATGTGCGCCTCGGCTGAAAAAAGCTTGGGAAACACTGGTTTAGGTCTCCAAAAGAAAAGGCTATGCCAAATTCCCAAGGAAATAAATGAATGATTTTCAGTGTCTCGCCTTTTGCTAGAATTTGGTGATTCCCCACTCTTGAGAAACATTCAGAAAATGTTGCATCGCCCTAAAGAAATTTGGTGACACTGTGGTGTGTGTGCGCGCAAATGGGTGTACTTTAGAAGCCAACAGGAAATCGGATGTCAAACCTAGTCTTGTGCATGAAAGGACATGGATCCTCTCTTGATGCCTCATTAGCAATGCAGACAAACACCTCATGGGAAAATACTGAGGGGATCAGATACTCGGTGCGCAGATACGCGAAATGTGCATCCCCAACGCAAGCCAAACTCCAGGCACTGCTTTGCATCGCTTTCGAAGGAGAGGCAGGCAGCCACCCAAATGGACAAGAACCGGAGCACAGAAGCCAAGCGTCCTTCGGTCGTGTTACAGCCTCCTTCCCAATGGTATTTTATTACAACGTTTGAGCCTTTCAAGGTGACACATGGGACTATTTCAGAAGCATGGCTGGGGATAGCATTGCCTTCCCCAGTAAGAATTCTGGCCTCTGATATAATTTTTCTTCATTCTCCAAATTTCCAGCACTGCAGTCACTCCGCATAGAAAAGACGGCATATATATACGCTATCGTACTGATGGTAGCTTGTTCAACTTAAGCCGTCTGAGGGCTCGCACTAAGACCCTAAACTATCTAGTCCGTGAGCTGCTTTTTGCAGACGATGCGGCCCTTGTCGCCCATTCAGAAGCAGCCCTGCAGCGCCTCACATCCTGCTTTGCCACAGCTGCAGAGCTGTTTGGGCTAGAAGTCAGCCTGAAGAAAACGGAAGTCCTCTACCAGCCCGCACCACAGGAAGAACACCATCATCCCCACGTCAGCATAGGCAAATCTGTGCTTAAGTCCGTTCAGCAGTTCACCTACCTGGGAAGCATCATCTCTTCAGACGCCAAGATTGACAAAGAGATAGATCACAGATTAGCAAAGGCATAGAGTGCATTCGGAAGGCTTCACAAAAGAGTCTGGAGCAACAAACACCTGAGGCAAAGCACCAAAATCAGTGTGTACAGAGCTATCGTACTGTCTATTCTCCTCTATGGGTCTGAAACATGGGTCACCTATCGCCAACACCTACGACTCCTCGAACGCTTTCATCAGCGCTGTCTTCGCACAATCCTAAATATACACTGGACCGACTATGTGACGAATGTTGCTGTCCTTGAGCAAGCAGGGATCACCAGCGTTGAGGCCATGCTATTGAGAACACAGCTGTGCTGGGCAGGGCACGTCTCTAGGATGGAGGACCACCGACTACCTAAGATACTACTCTACGGTGAACTCGCCACGGGTCAGCGCAAGAGAGGCCCCCGAAAAAGAGATATAAGGACTCCCTGAAACAACATCTCAGGCTCGGCCAGATTGATCACCAGTAATGGTCCACCCTGGCCTCACATCGGGAGGCATTTAGACGCACTATCCACAATGCTGCAACCTCTTTCGAGAAGACACAGCAAATGAGTCTCAAAGAGACAACGCAGAAAGAACCGCAACTTGGAAACAACATCACCCAAGAAGACTTTCTGCTGTGCTTTCTGCAACTGAACTTGCCTATCTCAGATTGGCTTTTTTAGTCATCAACGCGCTTGTAAAAAGCGTGGGATGAGTCCTTCCTAAGAATCTTCGTTCGCGAAGTAATGCCGAGAGAGGAAATCAGTTAAATTTAGCCTCCCCACTAAGTGGTACCTTAATTTCCTACTTGACAGATGCAACTGTCTTTCGGGTTGCAAAGGTCGACAGCAGGCTACACAATAGGTCAAGAGCCCACCTCGACCAGCAGTGCTGTAGAATCTGAAGAGGAACGAATGGAGGGTGAAAGAGAGGAACGTGCCAAGCGGAAGGGATCCCAAGCCAACCCCGACCAGAACCACTTTCTACCTTGAAACTGATGCCCTCACTGCAGGAGAACATGCAGGTCAAGAATATGGCTCCACAGTCACCTATGTACCCACCGCCAGGACACCGAACTTGGAGGACAATCTTACTCAATCAAGGAGGGATCGCCTAAGTCAGTGTTTCCCAACCTTTTTTGAGCCGCGGCACATTTTTTACATTTACAAAATCCTGGGGCACACCACCAACCAAACTGACACAAACTGACACTCTAACACAGTAATACATATAGTTAATATGTTTTTAAATGTATTTATACACTCAGTGTGAAACCTGGGCCTGTTTCGATGAACACAACATAGATCTCCTGGCAGGAATGGCAGAAAGACACACACTTCCCACACAGAACTCCCATCACCAAGAGAAAAGACTATAAGAGTTTGGTGAGCATTGACCTTGAGTTTTGGAGTTGTAGTTCACCTATATCCAGAGAGCACTGTGGACTCAAACAATGTTGGATCAGGACCAAACTTGACATGAATACTCAATATGCCCAAATGTGAACACAGATGGAGTTTGGGGAAAATAGACCGTGACATTTGGGGTTACAGTTTCTGGGATTTATAGTTAACACACAATCAAAGAGCATCCTGAACTCTTGCAACAATGGAATTGAACCAAACTTGGCATATTGAACTCTCATTACCAACGGAAAGTACTGAAAGCGTTTGCTTGGGAATTGACCTTGAGTTTGGAAGTTGTAGTTCACCTACACCCAGAGCGCACTCAAACAATGTTATCTTCTGTTGTTGTTTGTTTTCTATCCAGAATCACAATGTTGGAAGGAGGCTCACCACTTTAAGGTCCCTCAAACAGGCATGGGAAAACGTCGGCCCTGTGGGTGCTTTGGACTTCAACTCCCACCATTCCTAAAAGCCTGAGGCTCTTTCCTGCTTAAGTGGCTGAGGTGCGGGGGAGGAAAAGGGCCCGAGGCTGCTAGGAATGGTGGGAGTTGGAGTCCGAAACACCTGGAAGGTCCAAGTTTGCCCATGTCAGCGTTCGACAGAGACCTCTTCCTCGTCACGCCCTTTCTTCCCCCTCCTGCCGAACACTTATTTTTCTTGCCGCTTCTGCCGCCCTTTTGATCCGAGGGGGCAGCGTGAGCGTGTTCAGGAGGGGAGGGAGGAAGACGTGACCGATGCGAGTGCTACTGCGCAGACTTGCCCCTGAGCAAAGCGAACATAGCGAGGCTGGGAAGAAGGGAGCCCGAGTGGAGAAGAAAAAGTGTTCGGCAGGAGGGGGAAGAAAGGGTACTGGAGGTCCCAATTTCCCACGGCACACCTGATGGTCGCTCACGGCACACTAGTGTGCCACAGCACACTGGTTGGGAAACACTGGCCTAAGTGCATTGGAGGGGAAAAATACCCTTCCTTCCTTCCTTGTAAAAATTACATTAAGTAAATAATGAGACGTTTACTTCCCCAACGTGACATCCAAAACCTGCGGTTGCTTTGCCAAGTCCCTTCCTCCCACCTCCGAAGTGGTATGCAAGATGCAACTTGGACTTCTCCCCCCCCCCCAAACTTCCAAGATTTTGAGATTTCAGATTCCCCAAGCAAGCAGAGGTTAAACATGCAAATGTAAGTGGGCCTCAAAACTGCTGCTCGCTTTCCGTTGTGTGTTGCTAGAAGGGCGAAGGGGGAGACGAAAGGGGGGGAGAGACATTCTCCAAGTTAGAAATCCCCCAACAGTGTATCTGGTTGGTTCTACTCCTCTCCTCGAGCGGCATGTGTTTCTGCTTGTCACATGTGGGGCTCTCACGAACCCGCTTGCTCTTCTGGGCGGCCGAGCCAGGTTCCTTGAATTCTTTCGGAGAATTACATTCTCAGAAGGAAAAGAAGCTCCAGGAGTTGGCGTGCAACCAATGGGGCTCCAGCCATTCTCCACGGTCTCCCCCGATGGAAAAACCAACCGAGGACATTTCCACAAGAGCATTATCATCATCACCTCCCCTGTTTCTTCTCATTCCCTCTGGTTCTAGTTGAAGTCACTCCTTCCAAAATAGCTCCGAGCTGGGTGTCTCCGTGTCTCTGCTTCATTGGATCACCAAGCAAAGGCAAGTCCCTCGGGGGCTCAATTGGGGGGATTGTTTCCGTTCCACGCAATGTTTATCTTGAGGCCAGTGGTCAGATTTGTCCGGAAGGAGCAAACTATGTGACCACTGACACAGTTCTCATATTCACCTTCTCCCTGTAGACCCAGAACAAACACATTGGTTTCTTTGCAGCCACCAATGATCCATCTTTCCATAGGAAAAGAATGAGGATTCCCCTTAGAAACCTTGGCCCATGAGTTGTTTCCTTCTTAATCTTCTTGTTTAGCATCTTTACTAATGATCAGCCACAATCGCCACTCACAAAGGACCGGGTTGTGGAGGAAAGACCAGGTTGTGGCAGAAGGACCGGGTTGTGGCGGAAGGACCGGGTTGTGGCGGAAGGACCGGGTTGTGGCGGAAGGACCGGGTTGTGGAGGAAGGACCAAGTTGTGGCGGAAGGACCGAGTTGTGGCGGAAGGACCGGGTTGTGGCAGAAGGACCGGGTTGTGGAGGAAGGACCGGGTTGTGGCGGAAGGTCCGGGTTGTGGCGGAAGGACCGGGTTGTGGAGGAAGGACCAAGTTGTGGCAGAAGGACCGGGTTGTGGCAGAAGGACCAGGTTGTGGCAGAAGGACCGGGCTGTGGAGGAAGGACCGGGTTGTGGTGGAAGGACCAAGTTGTGGCGGAAGGACCGGGTTGTGGCGGAAGGACCGGGTTGTGGCAAAAGGACCGGGTTGTGGCAGAAGGACCGGGTTGTGGCAGAAGGACCGGGTTGTGGAGGAAGGACCGGGCTGTGGAGGAAGGACCGGGTTGTGGTGGAAGGACCAAGTTGTGGCGGAAGGACCGGGTTGTGGCGGAAGGACCGGGTTGTGGCGGAAGGACCGGGTTGTGGCGGAAGGACCGGGTTGTGGCGGAAGGACCGGGTTGTGGAGGAAGGACCAAGTTGTGGCAGAAGGACCGGGCTGTGGAGGAAGGACCGGGTTGTGGCTGAAGGACCGGGTTGTGGCGGAAGGACCGGGTTGTGGCGGAAGGACCGGGTTGTGGCGGAAGGACCGGGTTGTGGAGGAAGGACCAAGTAGTGGCAGTGGACCGGGTGGAGAAGGACCAAGCTGTGGAGGAAGGACCGTGTTGTGGTGGAAGGACCTTGTTGTGGCGGAAGGACCGGGTTGTGGCGGAAGGACCGGGTTGTGGCGGAAGGACCGGGTTGTGGCGGAAGGACCGGGTTGTGGCGGAAGGTCCGGGTTGTGGCGGAAGGACCGGGTTGTGGAAGAAGGACCGGGTTCTGGCAGAAGGACCGGGTTCTGGCAGAAGGACCAGGTTCGGGCGCAACTGGTTGGGAGTCAGCTGCATTAAAATCACAACTGACCGAAAGGTCATGAGTTCGAAGCCAGCCCAGGTCAGAGTAAGCTCCCAACCATTTGTCTAGCTTGCTGTCGACCTTTGCTGCGCAAAAGACAGTTGCATCTGTCAAGTAGGAAATGTAGGTACCGCTGATGCGAGGAGGCGAATTTAGAAATTTACGAGACCATAAAAATCTCCAGCAGCGTGCAAAAGAATGAGGAAGTACTCCATCAGTGTCACAAATGGACGGTGAAGCATACCCTCATGAAGCTGGAAAGTGTGTGTCTGTCTATATATATGTTGTGTGCCTATGGCAGTGTTTTTCAACCTTTTTTGAGCCGTGACACATTTTTTACATTTACAAAATCCTGGGGCACACCACCAACCAAAATGACACAAAATGACACTCTAACACAGTAATACATAGAGTTAATATGTTTTTAAATGTATATATACACTCAGTGGGAAACCTGGGCCTGTTTCGATGAACACAACATAGATATCCTGGCAGGAATGGCAGAAACTGTAAACACGCTATGAGAGCTAATAAAGAATTGATGCAATATTGTGTAAATCACTTATTTTATAAAAATAATCTATAGAGAATCAATAGGGTATCATATAGATATAGTGGAAAGTGCAAGTATATATTCAATTATACAACTTCATAGTGTTATCTCAACAAATTCACATTCGTGGTATTATTTCAATCACTCATAATATGAATATGAATATCACAGCATTAATGCATAATACATAAAGCAAGGTACTGGTGTAATTATAACGAAACCAACATAATAAACCTGTAATTTGTTGAGATAACACTATGAAGTTGTATAATTGAATATATACTTGCACTTTGCACTATATCTATATGATACCCTATTGATTCTCTATAGATTATTTTTATAAAATAAGTGATTTACACAATATTGCATCAATTCTTTATTAGCTCTCATAGCGTGTTTACAGTATTGTTAGTATTAGAGCCTTACTCTGTGTACAAGAGGAATGGCGGAAAGACACACACGAAGGTCCTGCTGAACAGCTGTCAGTCTCTCTCTGTGTTCTTATGCATCAATAAGGAAGGAAGGAAGGAAGGAAGGAAGGAAGGAAGGAAGGAAGGAAGGAAGGAAGGAGGGAAGGAAGGAAGGAAGGAGGGAGGGAAGGAGGGAGGAAGAATGGAACCAAAGAGCAAAGAAAGGGAGGAAAGAAACAGGTAGAGCAGTCTTTCTCAACCAGTGTGCCGTGGCACACCAGTGTGCCGTGACGGACCTCCTGCTGTGCCGCGAGAAAAGCTCTCTGCCCCCCTTCCTCCCCCCTCCTGCCGAACTCCTGCTGCTTAGGGGAGGAGGAAGGGCCGGGCAGTGGCGAAGAAAAAGAAGGAACCGGGGCGCCGCCTCCTTCGGCCATTTCCCCAGCCAGCCTCCAATCCGCCATGACTCCCACCATGACTCTCACCCCTCGCTCGCTGAAGCCGCGTGGAGGAGGAGCCCCGCCCATTGAAGCCCGTCCACCGCTCATGCTCCTCCTCTGTAGGAGAGCTGAAGCTGGGGGGAGGGGGCGGGGCATGGCACGGCCTGTAGGAGAGCTGAAGCTGGGGGGAGGGTAAGGGGCATGGCGCGGCATGGCTCTGCTCCCTCCCCCAGCTTCAGCACTCCCAGCAGCTGCTCCAGCCTTGAGGGGACAGTGCCAAGCCAGCATTGTGCTGGCTCTGGCACCGCTGGCTTGGCATTGCCCCCTCAAGGCTGGAGCAGCTGCTGGGATAGGTGAAGCCGGGGGTAGGGGCGGGGGCATGGCACAGCCTGGCTCCGCCCCTCCCGGCTTTGGCACTCCCGCAGCTGCTCCCAGCAGGCCACCAACCCCCAGCCGTTCTTTACTGTGTTAGAGTGTCATTTTGTCTCATTTTGGTTGGTGGTGTGCCCCCGGATTTTTTTAATGTTAAAAGTGTGCCGCGGCTCAAAAAAGGTTGGGAAACACTGAGGTAGAGAAGGAAGAAAGAAAAAGGGAAAGAAGAAGGAAAAGAAAAAGAGGGAAGGAAAGAGGGAGGGAAGGAAGGAGAGAAAGAGGAAGGGAAGGTTGGCCATAGCAACGCGTGGTGGGTACAGCTAATAAATTTATACAGCTAATATGAATGGTGGGAATTGTAGGCCAAAACACCTGGAGGGAGGGCCCAAGTTGGCCCACGACTGCCTTAAGTGAGCAAACCCTGTTTGTTTTCGGCCCCAGCTTAAAGGTGCCTCAACCCTGTGTCCCAAACGCCCCTTGACCCGCCTTGGCTGAATGCGAGGTAATCACAAAAGAGGTAGTTTGACACCATCCCGAGCCTCCCCAAACTACAAATCCCGGGATTCCCCAGCCTTGAGCCCTGGAAGACCAAGGGGTGCCTCACTGCATGAATGCTACGGTGTAGATCCGCCCCCAGGCAGCCGGGAGACCCGGGGAAGTCCCATCCCAGGATCTTCTCTCTCTCCACGCGGCTCTTTCTGCCTGACGCAGTCCCCGCCTTTCGGCTCAAACCCTTAGTGGAGGGAGGAGGAAGCCCAAGAAGGCAAGTGGTGAGTAGAGGCTGTGTTTGCGGGACTCAGGCAAGGGATCGAGCCCTGGCTAGGGCTTCCCAGTAGGACAGGAGGGCTCTCTCTCTCTCTCTCTCTCTCTCTCTCTCTCTCTCTCTCTCTCCTATCTCCAATTTCCCACGGCACACTTGATGATCGCTCATGGCACACTAGTGTGCCACGGCACACTGGTTGGGAAACACTGCTCTAGAGCAAAACTTAAAATGCCTAAAATGAGAGGAAGGGGAGCCTGGCCAATAGAAACTGATTTATCGGCATCCCAGAGTGAAAACAGATATCTGCTCTCCCGATTTGGGGAGACTCCCAAAAAATGGATGGGGAACCCCCACCAAAATCCGGGACACAAAACGGGTTCACGCTGAATGCACATCTCTAATGAGCATACAACAGAGCTCCCCAAATGTAGGTCCCCCGATGTTGACAGACTCCCAGTTCCCCAAAAGTCATACTCATACTGATCTTTAAAATGGGCCTTTTGGGTCTTCTGAATGTTGAGGTTATTCTCTTATAGTTGCTGAAGAGCTGATAGTGGACCGCTCCCCCCGTCTTTCCCAGCATAATCCACGAGCCATGCTTTGCCTTCTTCCCAAGGTTATTTGGGTCCCATGATGGAGAATGTCACATGGGCCCATGCCAAAGAGAACCAAGGAAGCCAGACTCAAGGGCTGCCAAAGTCACATTTCAAAGCCATGAGTGTAGTACTGGAAGGGGATCAAAGCCTTGTCATTAGAGTATTTCGTTGATGCATCTCTCTTTCGAAAGGCCAGGAAGTTTTGTATATGTTTTTTATTATTATTTGGGAAAATGTCTGAGATGGGAGATGGAATGGAAAGGGAATTCTGTGTGCTTTTGGCGCGTCAACATTTGGAGAGGGAACCCCTGCATGAGGCACAAACTCAAAGAAAGCAAAAACTGTCTTCTTCAGATGGGAAATGCCGGTGACATTTGGAAATAACTCTGAGATTGTTAGTGCAAGCTTAAGCACCATTTACATTTTCATTACTATCAGGATTTTCTTCCTCCCTGCATAACAACCTAAGGTTTCAAAGACTCACAGTTTAGCGGCTATGGCCCACATTTAGTGCCTGGAGGGGGGAAAGTGAACCAAAGAAGGCCACCTGGTTGCGTTTACATCATTGGATGGATGTTATGCAAATCTCTTGTGGGGTTTAGTGAACTTTAAAGGCACTATCTAAGGTCCTGAAACTTACTAATGCCTTGAAAGATCTCTCCAGCTAGTACAAAGATAACCACCTGAAGCCTAACCCTGCCAAGGAACAAGTGTGTGCTTTCCACCTACGCAACTGTGAAGCCAACAGAAAATTGAAAGTCACCTGGGAAGGTCAAGAGCAGGGGTGCTCAGAATGGTGATCGCAATCACCAGGGTGATCTTCGGGCCTCATCCTGGTGATCTTCAGGCCCCTGACCAGGTTTTTTGCTGTTGGTCCTCTTCACGTGCCCCTGCATGCTGCAAAGAAGTCCTCCGTCGTTGCTCCTCCCCGCTCCCTGCTCGCGCGCCGCCTCCAAAAGCCCCAGAGTCCAAGAGGCAGAATGGGCCCCCTCTTTTGGATTCCTCCTCCTCCCTCTGTCCTTCTCCAGCCACTCAGAGTCGTAGGAGACCAAATGGGGCGGGCCTGGATGACGCGATGCATGGCTGGCCCCACGCGCATGCGCAGAAGCACCCATTCTGCCTCTCGGACTTCTCGTGCGCTCTTGGAGGCAGCATGCATCCTGGCGGCGTGGAAATAGGAGCAATGACGGAGGAGGAGGAGGAGAAGGACGCTTTGGGGTCATTTCCTTACCGCATCTCAAAGGTCAGTCTTTTTACTTTGGGGTGGGTGCTTGATTGTTCTGTGGCATGTCTCTTTGTTTATTTTTAATGTTTAAAAATGGCCTTTTAGCTCCAAAGCCTCTCTGCTTGCTTTGTTCCTTGAGAAATATATGTTGGGGAATATGGAAATGTGGGAGAAATGGGGTGGTTGGATGTATTTTTGCATGTCCCTTTGTTTACCTAGCTGAGTATTAAATGGCCTTGCAGTTCAAAGCCTCTCTTCTTACTTTCTGGCTGATAATATGTGTGGTAATATGGCAGTGTGGGAGAAATGGGGTGGTTGGATGTATTTTATGCTCTGTTTTATATTGTTGTTATTAAATTGAAATGTTGATGTTTTATAACTTCATTTTATGTAAACTGCCCCGAGCCTGCTGGAAGGAGCGGTACATAAAAATGAATAATAAATAAATAAGAAAATAGTTATACGTTTTACATTTCTGGGCAGGTGATCTTTGGGACTTGGTTTTTTAATCAGTAGCTCCCATGCTGAAAAAGTGTGAGCACCCCTGCCTTAGATCAAGGGAGGCCAACCTACGGCCCGCGGGCCAGATCTGGTCCAGCAGCCGGTTCTGTCCGGCCTGGAGAGAAGGGTGTTGGGGGCGGGGCCAAGAGAGAGGGGTGCCGCTGCCGCCATCCCATCGCGGGCTCTCGGAGGCCTGCGTTGGCAGACAAGTCGGAGGAGCGGCAGCTTTGGAGTGCCTGCATCTCTGCAGGCGATCTGGGCCTGCAGAGGGAGCACTCCGCGACCTGCGGGGGCTTATCGCCCTGGCGACCTGGAAGACTTGATCGTCTTCCGGGTTGCCAGGGCAATGAGCCGCCTCCAATTGCCTGCTGCTCTCCTCTTTCTTTTTTTTTGTCCTGGCGGAGGGACACGGGGACAGAACACTGTGCTGCGTCCCTGCTGCGTTCCTGCAGTGAGTGGCTGAGGGCACAGAGGAGGCAGAGAGAGGGCCGGAGGGGAGGAGGGTGGAGGGGAGGAAGGAAGGAAGGAGGGAGGCGGCCAGGAAGACCTGCCTCCCGCCCCAAGCGAGTCATGGAGGCCTCGAGCGACAAGGGCGGCGAAGTGGCCGAGCTCCCGAGGGGCTGCTGACCTCCAGAGTCCCCGCCTTCCTCCGAGCTCCCTTCGGAGCGCCCCCCCCCCAAGCAGGTGAGTGACAGGCAGGGGCGGTCCAAGCTCTCCGGGGGGAGTAAGCGAACATTATTTTGGCACCCCAGCGGCTCCGGCTGCACCCGCATGCACACTGACTCAGAACGGGGGGGAGGGACTCACGGGGCGGGCTCCCGGACCCGAGGAGGAGCAGGAGGAGGGGAGGCCACGAGGGTGGCCTCCACGGAGACGCAGCGGCAGCAGCGCCGCCAGAAGGGCCCGGAGCCAGAGGCGCATCTTCCTGACGTCACTTCCTCGTCGCCGCCTCTGCTGAGGAGGAAGAGGAGGAAGGCCTCGCCGGCCGCGCGCTGCAAGGACGCCTGGAAGGAGAGACGCCGGAGGGAGGGAGCCCTGCGGAGGCGCGGCGGCCTCTTCCTCCTTCCCTCCCTCTCCTCTCCGGGAACGTCGCCCTACGCGACCGCGTAGGTCGCTTAATGGGGAAGGCCGGCCCTGGGGACAGGCAAGCAGAGAGGGCGAGCAAAGAAGGCAGGCAGGCAGTCTCTCTGAGACAGGCCACACACACGCTGGGTCCGCTTTGCCATCCTCTGGGCTGGGTCCATTGGGCCATTCCTCTCTTCAGGATGTCAGCCTTCATCTTGGTTCGCACCTTGTCTTCTTGAATTTTATTATTTTATTTTAGTGGTTTATATTATTATTTTATAATAATTTTATTATAATAATAATCATATAAATAATATAATATAATAATGTTATGTTATAATTTCAACATATTATAATGTGTATATATAATATAATAATTATGATATTAATACTAATAATATATGAATATTTCTTGATATATTAATATGTTAATATTAATGATGTGTAATATATAGTAAATATAGTAAATAAATAAATAAATAAATTAAGAATGTAGATTAGAATGTAGTTCAGCCTTTAGGTGCGGCCCTCCATGATATTTTTTGACTCTCGTGTGGCCCCTTGGAAAAAATAATTGCCTTAGATTAAACAGTAGCATATAGGAAACACTGCTTGAACACCAAGCACAAAGTAGCTGCACACAATAACATCCTGCAAAAACTTACTGACAGTACATGGGGTGCAGGCCCAAAATTAATAAGAACATCAGCCCTGGCCTTGTCTTACTCAACTGCCGAGTATGCCTGTCCTGTTTGGTATAAGTCTGCCCACGCAAAGCAGGTGAACATAGCATTGAACGAAACATGCAGAATAATCACAGGATGTCTTAAACCTACACCTGTTGATAAACTCTACAAGCTAGCTGGCATTGCCCCCCCCCCGATGTGTGACGGGAAGTGCTGCCAACTGGGAGATGTTGAACACAGCATCATTCTCTTCTCCAAACGTTCCTGACTTCTCATGATGTAGCCATTGAACGTTGAACATAGCATTGAACGAACCATGCAGAATAATCATAGGATGTCTTAAACCTACACCTGTTGATAAACTCTACAAGCTAGTTGGCATTGCCCCCGGGGGATGTGTGACGGGAAGTGCTGCCAACTGGGAGATGTTGAACACAAGCATCATTCTCTTCTCCAAACTTTCCTATCTTCTCATGATGTAGCCATTGAACATTGAACATAGTATTGAACGAAACATGCAGAATAATCACAGGATGTCTTAAACCTACACCTGTTGATAAACTCTACAAGCTAACTGGCATTGTCCCCCCCCCCCACGATGTGTGACAGGAAGTTGCTGCTAAATCTATATATATAAAGGAACAGTCATCATGTGAAGACTACCTCAAACAGAGAAACCTTACAATGCAGAAACACAAAACTTGCCAACAGAAATAGGCCTCAAGCAAGGTACGTTTGTAGCAAAGAAACTTTCCCCCCCAAAACCTAAAAGGCCCCCAAAACAACGAGTAAAAATAAAACTACATTTCCCAGCATCCTCCGGGCTGCCAAAGACTCCCAGCCTCTACATTCTGACAACATGATTGGCTGCCAATAAGGGCAGATTTGCATAACTGCTGTACTGGCCAGCCAACATGAACATTCCGACCCATAACAAACTGTCAGATGAGTGCCAGAGCCTCCTCCAACACTTTCAAATCAGAAGACCATGATGGAGATCAACACCATTCAAGGGGAGCTCTTCTTCCTTTCCCAAAAGATCTCCAGTGGCTTGGAATTCCACATTAATAAGAGGACCATCCAGCAACAATGAGGCTTGCCAAGGAGGGTGCTCCAGCCCCTCTATATGCTGGCTCCAAGGGATGGAGGTCATCACCAAGTACCTTCTGATGCCCAGCGCTGGAAGAGCTCCCTCAGATGGCCTGTCCATGAGCAAAGCCTCATCGGACATCGACCAATGGGTGCCAAAGACACAGAGCAGGACATCTTGAAAAAGAGAGGAGCAGAAAGTAAGCTAGACATGAAGATCTTGAGAAAGGTGGCTAAAAAGGATACGGAAAGGATTTTTAACAGTCCCCCAACAGACACTGGACGCACCTGTGAAGATAGAGATCCCCTGACAGGACAAGCCCTCCCCAAGCTGATCCGTCCTGGCCATGGTACAAGTCAAACCCGAAGGACTGCAGGCAAAGAGCTGAGGCACAAACATAAAACACCCAATTTACTAACAACAATTCCAACCCTTACATACTCAGACTTTCTCGCATCTCCTAAATAGGGCACAGCAACGCGTGCCGGGTACAGCTAGTGGAAGATAAATAAGGTTGAACACCGTGAAAGCCACCCACTTCATGGCTACCAGTAGACTCAAATCAAGGAAAAGCTTTATCAGAACTACCGCTCCTCTTGGCGTCCCCCCAGCAACAGCAAGGGTATCCCTCTGGGCAGCTAAACCAGGAAATCCCCCACAAGAGAGGGTCTTCCTTCAGGGGCAAACCAAGAATGGGCAACTTGGAAGTTAACGAATAGACTCAGAAGTGGAGTGGGCAGATCAAAAGACAACCTGGCAAAATGGCACAACCAGAGGCGGTCTAAGGTAATTTTAAATGGTAGGCGAACAATATTTTGGGGCCCCCCCCCCACAAACATTATTTTGCCGCCCCCATGTAAAACAAAAATACAATTATAATATCACAATACCATTAGTAGTATTATATTGTATCAATGTATATACAATATATTATACCATACTCATACTATATTATATCATAATTATATTATACTACATTACAATATAATTATATTATAATATATTGACATTATAATATAATGTAACATTCTATTATATTATTATAAAATAATAAAACTATTTATTTTAAATTATCCTCTACTAAATATTTTCATTACTCCTATAAAACTCAAATAACCCAAAATAAAGTAAAATAAAATATTGTATACTACTATTTTGTACAATACCACTATACTGCAATATTGTTTATAATATTACATGTAATATAAAATATATCATTATTCTATTGTTATATTGTATTTGTATTATATTGTATGGCAATATTAAGCAGAACTGTATAATAATCAACAAGAAATGCAATGTAAATGCATCAAAATCAGAATATATTACCTACCACCCGACTCATAATTCATAGGAGTCTCCCATAAGTCCAAAATTAGGATCCCAATGTAAATGTAAATAGAAAAACAGCCAAAATGTTCAAATGAGGTCGAATACAGGCAGCGCGGCCTGGGCAAACTTGGGCCCTCCCTCCCTCCCTCTAGGTGTTTTGGCCTCCAACTCCCACAACTCCTCATAGCCTCAGGCCCCTCAGGTCTAGACAGAAATAGAGCCGAAGAAAGGAAGGAGGGAGAGAAGAGGTCACAGAGGAGGAGGAGGAAAGCCCTTCATTCATTCCTTCACTTACACTTCCTTCGCTGATTCTTTTCTCCTTCTCTGCAAACGCGCGCGTGCGACGGAGACAAAGGGAGAGGGGAAGCACTCCCAGCCTGCCCGATAAGGAGTGCTTTGCTTACAGGCTTCTGCGCAAGGGAGCTACTGGGCATGCGCGGAGGTTTTCGTGCATGTGCAGTTGCTCCTGTGCTCAACTTCAGCTCCGGAGCAACTGCGCCTGCGTGAAAACCTCCGCGTGTGCCCAGAAGTGGCGTCGGAGCGCACAAGGCCGGGGTCAAAAAGCAGGCAGCTGCAGCACTGTCTGAGGAACATCGGCAGGGCCAGGATGGCGCCCCATGCGGCCAGGATGGCGCCCCCTTCCCAGATGGCGCCTTAGGCGGCCGCCTACTTGGCCTATCGTGTAGGACCGCCCCTGGGCACAACCTAAAAGAATCCCATACCTTACGTCAGTGATTTTCAACCAGTGTGCCGCGGAACACTAGTGTGCCGTGGGAAATTATTTTTGAACTTCATTCACATATAAACTATAAGGCGCATCTGTCCCTTTAAGAAATGGAACCATAGCACTCTCGCGTCACCTAAGAAGTGACACGAGAATGCTATGGTCACGCCATCTTTGATTCGCTCAGACGCAGCTAAGTAAACAAAGTTAGTGCTACAGCTGCGCGTCAAGTGACAGTGGCAATTTTGGGATCACAGCAAGACAAGCGAGTGACAGTGATGGCGAAGTTTTGAGAAGGGAAAATGCAAATGCTGAACAGGGCCCTGGACAAAATTATGACACAGATGAAGGCCCTATACGAGTGGTGGACAAAAGAAAAAAGAAAAGATGGTGAGATCGAGGCAATACAGTGAAAGCTATGATTCATTGGGATTTCACCAGGGATGCGACAGCACCGACTCCGCTGTGCTATGTGTGTGGTGAGAAGCTGTCCAATAGCACCATGGTGCCAAGCAAGCTTAAACGCCATCTCCAAACGAAACACCCTTCCATTCAAAACAAGCCGACGGACTATTTTGTACGTTTACGTACAAACAATGAGAAACAGGCAAATTCTTTGAGAAAAACCACAAATGTAAATGAGACAGCCCTCAAAGCTAGGTAACTTTCCGCTGATCTCGTAGCTAAATTAAAAAATTCCTGCCAGGATATCTATTTTGTGTTCATCAAAACAGGTCCAGGTTTCACACCAAGTGAGTGTATAAATACATTTAAAAACATATTAACTATATGTATTACTGTGTTAGAGTGTCATTTGGTGTCATTTTGGTTGGTGGTGTGCCCCAGGATTTTGAAAATGTAAAAAATGTGCCGCGGCTCAAAAAAGTTTGAAAATCACTACTTTACGTGACTGTGGAGCAGAACAGAAAACTCCGCATATGTATGTTTGTACACTGTGCCCTGCCTCATGCGCAGAGGACTAATTGTTGGAGGCTACAGACAATGCCGTTGCTGTTGCCCGTTTTTGGTTGAAAGACATTTAGCCGCCGGCGCACCTTCTATTTCTATCAGTTTTATTTTAATTTGTGCAATGCTTTTGATACAAAATAAATAAATAAATAAGGCCCTGAAACGTATCCCCCCCAAAAAGATTAGTACCTTGGACAGCTCATTGAAAGTTCAAAGTAAAACCTGTCATCTTGCTATCACCAACTACTTCTTGGAAACCATCTATTCTAAACTCTTTCTCTATGTAGAATCAACAATACAATACTCAGGTGGCTAGCTGTTAGACAGCTAACAGCTAGCCACCGGCAGGCATGTAGCCGAGGGGAGGGGGGTGGCTAGAGGGGCTCAGCCCCCCCCCCCCCGAAATTCTCAGGGTGGTCCTTACTGGTAAATTATTTAAACTGTTATGTGTATTCATATCATGATCTGATCACCATGCTCAATATATCCCATATGTTTATTTATTTATTTATTAATAAATAAATAAATAAATAAAATATCCCATATGCATGGGGGTATTGGGATAATGATACAAAAGGTTTGCTAGGGTAGATCCTCTCTCACTCAGACTCAGCGCCCCCCCCAATCAAACTCAGCCCCTTCCCCAAATCAAAATCCTGGCTACGGCCCTGCCCACCGGACTTTTGTTTTGATACTGAGGACAACCCAGCCCTCAAGGCAGACGGATCCACTGCCCAACAGTTCTTAACATACGGTAGTTCTTCAGTTTGGATCATATCTGAAGATCCTGGAGTCCTCGTAGGGAGGAAGGTGAACATGAGCGAACATGATGTAACGGCAAAAAAAAAAGGGATTTTGACCTGCATCAATAGGAGTCTAGTGTCTATATTAGGCATGGTTTAGAACCCAAAAATAGGGAATCGAAAATCTAATGGGGGGGGGGGGATTTTTTTTGATTAGTAATAGGAAGACTTACAAAAAAAATTCCAAAAATTTCTAAAATGTAACTTAATTACTAACGAAATTCATTAGTAGTTCGTATGCCAGCGCATGCGATTCAGATGGTTTTGGCCTACAACTCCCAGAAATCCTAACAGCTGGTAAATTGGCTGGGATTTCTGGGAGTTGTAGGCCAAAACTTGAATAAATCACACTGAATTCTAGATGGGACTCTCCAAATAGGAAGGAGGGAGCAAAGGGAGGGAGGGGGTATTCTATTTTTGGAAGCAGCAAAAGAAAAGGAGGAGGAGCCCCCCTGGCTCCTCGCTGCCTCTCTCTCTCCCCGATCCCGAGGAGCGAGGGCCCAAGTTTGCCCAGGCTGGTCATATACCTACATTCCATGCACATGCAATAATACAGCAGTAATAACAATGGGTATAAGAAGAGGTAAAATTCAAACCGAAGTATTCTGACTTGTCCTCCTCATGCGGTGCAAACGGGCTCTTCTCTGTGAGCCTGGGAGCCCGAAAAGCCAGCATTTTCTGCTTGGGTGAAAACACATAAATTTTCTTTTGGGGGATTTGCTGCAGAATATTCTCTATGAGCCCGGGATTCTGCAGCAAATACCCCCCCAAGAATATGTATGTGTGTGCTCCCAAGCAGCAAACGCTGGCTTTTCCCGGGCTAATTTCCGGGCTAATAAGAGAAGAGCCCGCTTGCACCGCATGAGGAGAGACCAGTCAGAATACTTCGGGTTTGAATTTTACCTCTTGTTATTGTTATTACTGCTGTATTATTGCATGGAATGGAATGGTATGACCAGTTGGATTACTTATAATATTAGGCACTTACAGTAGCATTCATTCTATTATACATTAGGTTGGTTTCTCACCCCAATACTTTTGATGCTTTAGATCCTGGCAGGGCAGGAGAGGCAGGGAAGCCTGGAAAAATGTAAACAGAGGGTTTACTCAGAAGTAAATCCACAAAGGAGGGCCCTTCATCCAAAGTGCCCTCCTTTGCAGATTTACTTCTGAGTAAACCTCTGTTTACATTTTTTCCAGGCTTCCAGCCGAAAGAAGGAGCGAGTTTAGGGCTTGCCTTGCCATAATACTTATTGGCAAGGGAGGCGGGAGGGTGGTGAGAGAGAAGGAGGGTGCCCCCTTACGACCTAATAACGACACTTAAGAAAATCCTGGCCCCGAAGTTCGAAAAAGAAAGTCCACTTCCTAGTTGGCGTTCCAGGTGCGGAAATACTCGAAAGTAGCATTTCTTACGAATTTCTTACGAAACGAATCATTTTCATAACTTTTTTCTCATGCCTAGTCTATATCCAGTGTCTATTCTGCCTTGGTCGGACCACACCTGGAATCACACTGTGTCCAATTTTGGGCATTGCAAGTGAAGGGAGAGGTTGACAAGCTGCAATGTGTCCAGAGGAGGATGGCTCAAAAGATCAAGGGTTTGGACAACGAGACCTATGACGAGCGGCTGAAAGAGCTGGGCATGTTTACAGAAGAGAAGGCTGAGAAGGGACATGATGAGGACCATGGATCAAGATGTGAGGGGAAGTCATAGGGAGGAGGGAGCAAGCATGTTTTCTGCTGCTCAGGAGACTAGGAATGCGGAAATATTGCAGGAAATGAGTTTCCACCTGAACATCAGGAAGAACTTCCTGACGGTGAGAGCTATTCAGAAGTGGAACTCTCCGCCCCTGAGAATTGTGGAGGCTCCTTCTTTCCAGAGGCTGGATGGCCATCTGTTGGAAGTGCTTTGAATGCGATTTTCCTGCTTCTTGGCAGAATGGGGTTGGACTGGATGCCCACGAGGCCTCTTCTAACTCTAGGATTCGATGAATCTAGCCACACGATTCAGACCATTAGAAAAATATAAGGCAGGGGTGGTCTAAGCCAGTCTTTCTCAACCAGTGGGCCGTGGCACACTAGTGTGCCGTGACGGACCTCCTGCTGTGCCGCGAGAAAAGCTCTCTGCCCCCCTTCCTTCCCCCCTCCTCCTGCCGAACTCCTACTGCTTGGGGGAGGAGGAGGAAGGCCCGGGTGGCTCCGAAGAAAAAGAAGAAGGGGCCGGAGCGCTGCCTCCTTCGGCCATTTCCCCAGCCAGCCTCCAATCCGCCATGACTCCTGCCATGACTCTCGTCCCTCGCTCGCTGAAGCCATGTGGAGGAGCCCTGCCCACTGAAGCCTGTCCACCACTAATGCTCCTCCTCTGTGGGAGAGCTGAAGCTGGGGGGAGGGGGCAGGGCATGGCGCGGCCTGGATCCACCCCCTCCCCTGGCTTCGGCACTCCCAGCAGCTGCTCCAGCCTTGAGGGGACAGTGCCAAGCCAGCATTGTGCTGGCTCTGCCACCCCTGCATTGGCACTGCCACCTCAAGGCTGGAGAAGCTGCTGGGAGAAATGAAGCCGGGGGAGGGGAGGGGCATGGCGCGGCCTGGCTCCGCCCCCTTCCCCGGCTTTGGCACTCCCATCAGCTGCTCCCAGCAGGCCACCATCCCCCAGCCATTCTTTACTGTGTCATTTTGTGTCATTTTGGTTGGTGGTGTGCCCTCGGATCTTTTAATGTTAAAAGTGTGCCACAAAAAAGGTTGGGAAACACTGGTCTAAGTGAAGTCCTCCAGACCAGTGTTTCCCAACCTTTTTTGAGTCGCTGCACAATTTTTACATTTAAAAACTGGGGCACACCACCAACCAAAATGACACAAAATGACACTCTAACACAGTAAAGAACGGCTGGGGTTTGGTGACTGCTGGGAGCAGCTGCTGGGAGTGCCAAAGCCAGGGAGGGTGGAGCCAGGCTGCGCCATGCCCCGCCCCCTACCCCGGCTTCACCTCTCCCAGCAGCTGCTCCAGCCTTGAGGGGCAGTGCCAAGCCAGCGGTGCCAGAGCCAGGCCGCGCCATGCCCCCTCCCCCCAGCTTCAGCTCTCCTACAGAGGAGGAGCATGAGCGGTGGACGGGCTTCAGTGGGCGGGCTCCTCTTCCACGCGGCTTCAGTCATGGTGGGAGTCATGGCGGATTGGAGGCTGGCTGGGGAAACGGCCAAAGGAGGCAGCCCCAATCCCTTCTTCTTTTTTCGCCACTGCCGGCCCTTCTTCCTCCTCCCCCAAGCAGCAGGAGTTCAGCAGGAGGGGGGGAAGGAAGGGGGGCAGAGAGCTTTTTTCGTGGCACAGCAGGAGGTCCGTCACGGCACACTAGTGTGCCACGGCACACTGGTTGAGAAAGACTGCTCCAGACATCAACAAACTTCAGACCATTGTTTGTCTCTTCTGTAAAGCCTCTTTGTCAACCGTTTCCTTGTACAGGGTTCCCTCACTTATTGTGGGTGTTACGTTCCAGGACCACCCGCGAAAAGTGAAAATCCGCAAAGTAGTGATGCTATATATATATAGAGAGAGAGAGAGTTCTGAAGGTGAGACAGAAGTGAGGAGAGATTTAAAGGCACAGCACCTTTTTTTTGCTAGCTATTTCTGCTTTCCTTTGCAATCTCTCTTGATTGGCTGCCTCTCTCCCGAAGGGGGGGGGGTTAAATCCCCATCCACACTCCATCATTGCCAGGAGGTGGGATTAGAACGACGCTCTAGGCCAGTTATAAAATTTTAAAAATCCGGGGTCACACCATCAACCAAAATGACACAAAATGACACTCCAACACAGTAATGCATATAGTTAATATGTTTTGAAATGTATTTATACACTCAGTGTGAAACCTGGACCTGTTTGGATGAACACAACATAGATATCCTGGCAGGAATGGCAGAAAGACACAAACTTCCCACACAGAACTCCCATAACCAAGAGAAAATACTGAAAGAGTTTGGTGGGCATTGACCTTGGGTTTTGGAGTTGTAGTTCACCTATATCCAGAGAGCACTGTGGACTGAAACAATATTAGAATCAGGACCAAACTTGGGGGATGGTGGACTGCTGGGAGCAGCTACTGGGAGTGCTGAAGCCGGGGGAGGAGCCAGGCTGTGCCATGCCCCGCCCCCTCCCCCTGGCTTCAGCTCTCCCACAGCTTCTCCATCCTTGAGGGGGCAATGCCAAGCCAGCGGTGGCAGAGCCAGCACAATGCTGGCTTAACACTGTCCCGTCATGGGTGGAGAAGCTGTGGGAGAGCTGAAGCCATGGGGAGGGGTGGAGCCAGGCCGCACCATGCCCTGCCCCCTCCCCCGGCTTCAGCTCTCCCACAGCTTCTCCAGCCTTGAGGGGGCAATGCCAAGCCAGCGGTGGCAGAGCCAGCACAATGCTGGCTTGGCACTGTCCTGTCAAGGGTGGAGAAGCTGTGGGAGAGCGGAAGCCGGGGGAGGGGGCAGAGCCAGGCCACACCCTGCGCTGCCCCCTCCCCCAGCTTCACCTCTCCCACAGCTTCTCCAGCCTTGAGGGGGCAGTGCCAAGCCAGTGGTGGCAGAGCCAGCACAATGCTGGCTTGGCACTGTCTCCTCAAGGCTGGAGAAGCTGTGGGAGAGCTGAAGCCAGGGGAAGGGGTTGAGCCAGGCCGTGCCATGCCATGCCCCCCTCCCCCTGGCTTCAGCTCTCCCACAGCTTCTCCAGCCTTGAGGGGGCAGTGCCAAGCTAGCGGTGGCAGAGCCAGCACACTGCTGGCTTGGCATTGTCCCCTCAAGGATGGAGAAGCTGTGGGAGAGCTGAAGTCAGGGAGAGGAGGTGGAGCCAGCCTGTGCCATGCGCCGCCCCTCTCCCAGCTTCAGATCTCCCACAGCTTCTCCAGCCTTGAGGGGGCAGTGCCAAGCCAGCGGTGGCAGAACCAGCTCAATGCTGGCTTGGCACTGTCCCCTCAAGCCTGGAGAAGCTGTGGCAGAGCTGACGCCAGGAGGAGGGGTGGAGCAAGGCTGTGCCATGCCCAGCACCCTCCCCCGGCTTCAGCTCTCCCACAGCTTCTCCAGCCTTGAAGGGGCAGTGCCAAGTCAGCGGTGGCAGAGCCAGCACAATGCTGCCTTGGCACTGCTCCCTCAAGGCTGGAGAAGCTGTGGGAGAGCTGAAGCCAGGGAGAGGAGTTGGAGCCAGGCTGCACCATGCCCCGCCCCCTACCTGGCTTCAGCTCTCCCACAGCTCCTCCAGCCTTGAGGGGGGCAGTGCCAAGCCAGCGGTGGCAGAGCCAGCACAATGCTGCCTTGGCACTGTCCCCTCAAGGCTGGAGAAGCTGTGGGAGAGCTGACGCCGGTGGGATGGGGCGGAGCCAGGCCGCAGTATGCCCCGCCCCTCCCCCCAGCTTCAGCTCTCCCACAGCTTCTCCAGCCTTGAGGAGGCAGTGCGAGTGAGGGGCAGGAGTCATGGCCCCCGTCGCCGCTCTCTGCCATGACTCCCGCCCCTCGCTCGCTGAAGCCGTGCGGAGGAGGAGGAGCATGAGCGGTGGACAGGCTTCAGTGGGCGGGGCTCCTCCGCGTGCCTTCAGCGAGCGAGGGGCAGGAGTCATTGCGGATTGGAGGCTGGCTGGGGAAACGGCCGAAGGAGGCGGCGCCCCGGCCCCTTCTTCTTTTTCTTCGCCGCCGCCTGGCCCTTCCTCCTCCGCCCCCAAGCAGCAGGAGTTTGGCAGGAAGAGGAGGGATGGAAGGGGGGCAGAGAGCTTTTATCGCGGCACAGCAGGAGGTCCGTCACGGCACACTACTGTGGTTGGGAAACGCTGCTCTAGGCCAGTGTTTCCCAACCTTTTTTGAGCCACAGCACACTTTTAACATTAATAAAATCCGGGGGCACACCACCAACCAAAATGACACAAAATGACACTCTAACACAGTAAAGAACGGCTGGGGGTTGGTGGCCTGCTGGGAGCAGCTTCTGGGAGTGCCAAAGCTGGGGAGGGGGCGGAGCCAGGCTGTGCCATGCCCCGCCCCTTACCCCCAGCTTCAGCTCTCCCAGCAGCTGCTCCAGCCTTGAGGGGGCAGTGCCAAGCCAGCGGTGGCAGAGCCAGCACAATGCTGGCTTCGCACTGTCCCCTCAAGGCTGGAGAAGCTGCTGGGAGTGCCGAGCCAGGGAGGGGCAGAGCCAGGCGCGCCATGCCCCGCCCCCTCCCCCCAGCTTCTGCTCTCCTACAGAGGAGGAGCATGAGCGGTGGACGGGCTTCAGTGGGCGGGGCTCCTCCACGCAGCTTCAGTGAGCGAGGGGCGAGAGTCAAGGTGGGAGTCATGGCGGATTGGAGGCCGGCTGGGGAAATGGCCAAAGGAGGCGGCGCCTTGGCCCCTTCTTTTTCTTCGCCACTGTCCGGCCCTTCCTCCTCCTCCCCCAAGCAGCAGGAGTTTGGCAGGAGGGGGGGAGAAAGGGGGCAGAGAGCTTTTCTTGCGGCGCAGCAGGAGGTCCGTCACGGCTCACTAGTGTGCCACGGCACACTGGTTGAGAAAGACTGCTCTAGGCAACGACAACCATTCATAAACTGGGGAAAACCCGCAAAACAGCGAGTCCGCAAAAAGTGAACCGCAAAGTAGCAAGGGAACACTGTACTACGAAGGAGCTGACTCACCATGGCAAGGGTGGGAGGAACGGTCGGGGGGAACAAATCCTATCAATATCCAAGAACTGGGTTCCGCCCTTTCCTTTGTGCAGTTAACTTTACATCTTTTGGTAGAATTTCAAGATGGAAATTTTCCTGGCCTCCTTCCCACAGGTTTCCCCTTTCTGTCAAACAGTGCTATATTTTGGTAAACTCCATCTATTAATAGCTGCTTTGTGTGGCTATTAAAAAACACAGAGGCTCGCTTAGTAGCCATAAGTCACAATCCGCTCCAGACTAACAGCTGTGGATGTCAAGAGGCGCACCAGGTTTCGACGTCATCGCACAGAGCCCCCTTCCTGGCACGGGATCTGAACAAAATGAGCACATAAACATGACTGCCAACTTGAAGGGGAAAATGGGAGGGGGCATCCCCACCTCCTTGTAACAGAGGAGCTGAAGAAAGCTGGAATTGGACACAAGGAGCTGGGATAGAGCAACCATGGGGTTGCTGTAAGTTTTTCAGGCTCTATGGACATGCACTGTCTAAACATTAAAATAAAATACATTTTATAAGACAGTACGTCTTCATTATTATTATGTCAATAGTTAATGGTATAGTATAGTATGGGATACATAGCATTCTATAGCAGGGCTGTCCAACTTCTACCGGCCCAGGGGCCTGAATTCCGGTCACTGATGACCTGGGGGGCCGAAGGGTCTGCCTCCGCCCCCGGCTCCCCAGCTCCGCCCCCGCGCCACCCCTCCCCCGGCTCCAATTTACTTACAATTCATAAGAGGCATCCATACAATCAAATATAATCTTTTACTAAGGGGAAATGCAGGGTGGGAATTCATAAGAGGCATCCATACACAATTACATAATAATAACATAAAGGTTAGCCTCCCTTCCCAAACGCACCGGATCCAGGAGTAGCCGGACCACGCGCAGAGGCGACAACAGACCGAGGCAGCAGCCGAGAAGGTCCAACTCGCCTCGGCATGGGCCGCAGGGATTAAGTAGCCGAGATTTCGGCAACAGGAGTATCGCGACACTACGGAAGCCACACGGGATTTCGCTATCAACGCAGGCGTGATCTCACGTTGAGAGCGAAATCCCGTGTGGCTTCTGTAGTCTCGCGATGCTTGCTCCAGAACCCAGAAGTGGGTAATTTTTTAAAATATTATTATTTAATTTATTTTTTATTTTAATTTTTATTAAAAAGCTTAGGGGGGCGCAGGGAAGGGGCTGGGGGCCATATACGGCCCCCGGGCCGCCAGTTGGACAGCCCTGTTCTATAGTATTGGGATACACAGCTAGGCCTATTTTAAGAGTAACTCTCAAGCAACCAGAGACTATCTTTATCCAACATGGTCTCACATTCCCCTTGGGTAACGGTTAATTGAGTCTACTGTACATTGAAAAAGTCCTGTATCGCCTCTTCCTTCCAACGGGGATGCAGACAGGCATACACTCACAAGCGCGCGACTGTCAGCCTGCCCTGCAAGTTGGAATCCCCGGGCAGGCATTGCTGTGGAAACCACAGCGTGCACCTTCCTCTGGTCAACCCCGCCTAGTCCTGTCCTGATGGTCAATAATAAGGGACAGGGCCTGAAAAAACGGGACACAAATTTTAGGGCCAAAATAAGGGACGTCCCTTAGAATAAGGGACATATGGCAACCCTACTTCTGACGTTTCGCCTCCATCTATAGCAAGCCTGGGTAGGGTTGCCACCTTTTGATATAATAAGGGACATTTACCTAAAAATACGGGATTTTTCGCAAAAATAAGGGGCACTTCATAAAAACTTGAAAATCAAACGTTAGGCAACCCTAACTACACTCCTTTTGATGCAGCCTTGGCTTTTTCAGCTGCGACATCACACTGTTGACTGATCTTTAGACTGGGGTCTAACAGAAGCCTCCTTTCGCATGCATTCAGGGCAATATCATCTACTTGGGCCATTCTGCAAGAAGGCACAATCCAAGCCCTCCCGACAGATGCCCGTATGGCTCAAAAGCCCTCCAGAGACCCCCACCCGCCTCTCAGCCCCGGTGTGACTGTGATTTGTGTGCCTGGAAGGGGGTCACCTTCCTTCCTCTCCCAGCGGTCAACGGTGAAGGTGGCCCCGCAGTTGAGGTAGACAAGGGCGCGGCAGATCTGGCTCTGGGTCTCCATGATCAGAAGCTCCATATGCAGCTTCCTCAGACCGCTCACCAGCGGCGCCATGAAGACCGGCAGGCCCCCTTCTCCCTCTTACTTTTCCTCCTCCTCCTCCCCGTGGGAGCAAAGGCTCTTGTGAAATAAAATCCCGCCCAAAAGGGCCGCCCGCACCTCTCAATCAAGAGGAGGCAGCCTTGGACTACAATTCCTGGCCGTGCACGGGGATGCGAGAGGAAACAGGAGGAGCCAAAAGGAGTAGCAGGATGGAGGAGGAGGAAGATGGAAGTATGTGTGTATATGTACTGGCTCAGCCTCGCCTCATGCGGCCACCTGTCCCGTCAATACAGGAGCTGAAAATAAGGGACATGAAATTTGGGGCCGAAATAAGGGATGTCCCTTAGAATAAGGGACAGTTGGCAACCCTAAGCCTGGGCTCTTCCAAGAAGTTGGCCAAACGGAGGCTATTGTACATTGGACAGATGTCAGGGCTCACTGTAAGATGTACCAAGTCTCATCTGGATTGTTGGTGCCATCGTATTTCTGATTTTTATGTGTGTTTCTAGGCGATGATGAAGAATCAATAATGGGAAACACTACAACGGAGAAGAGTCCTGCAATTGTTATGGACCATCTAAAAGATAAATAAATGGATGCAAGGCAAAACCAAGCCTGAATTTTCCCTAGAAGCCAAGAAAAGAAAGGAAGGAGAAGGAAAGGAAGACTTGCGGGAAAATAATAGAAGAGGAAGGAAGGAAGGAAGGAAGGAAGGAAGGAAGGAAGGAAGGAAGGAAGGAAGGAAGGGGGAGGGAGAATGGAGGAAAGAAGGAAGGGGAGAGAAGGAGAGAAAAGGAAGGAGAGAAAGGAAAGGGTGAAGGAGAAAGAAAGGAAGGAAGAGGAAGGAAAGAAGAGGGAGAATGGAGGAAAGAAGGAAGAGGAGAGAGGGGGGAAAGGAAGCAGAGAAGGAAAGGGTGAAGGAGAAAGGAAGGAAGGAAGGAAGGAAGGAAAGAAGAGGGAGAATGGAGGAAAGAAGGAAGAGGAGAGAGGGGGAAGTGAAAAGAAAGGAAGGAGAAGGAAATGAAGGTTTGGGAAAAAAGAATAGAAGAGGAAGAAAGGAAGGAAGGAAGGAAGGGGGAGGGAAGGAGAATGGAGGAAAGAAGGGAGAGGGAGGGAAAAGGAAGGAGAGAAAGAGAAGGAAAGGGTGAAGGGGAGAAAGAAATGAAGGAAGAGGAAGGAAGGAAGGAAAGAAGAGGGAGAATGGAGGAAAGAAGGAAGGGGAGAGAGAGGGAAGTGAAAAGAAAGGAAGGAGAAGGAAATGAAGGTTTGGGGAAAAAGAATAGAAGGGGAAGGAAGGAAGGAAGGGGGAGGGGAGGGAGAATGGAGGAAAGAAGGAAGGGGAGAGGGAGGGAAAAGGAAGGAGAGAAAGAGAAGGAAAGGGTGAAGGGGATAAAGAAATGAAGGAAGAGGAAGGAAGGAAGGAAGGAAGGAAGGAAGAGGGAGAATGGAGGGAAGAAAGAAGGGGAGAGAGAGGGAAGTGAAAAGAAAGGAAGGAGAAGGAAAGGAAGACTTGGGGAAAGAATAGAAGAGGAAGGAAGGAAGGAAGGAAGGAAGGAAGGAAGGAAGGAAGGAAGAGGGAGGGAGAATGGAGGAAAGAAGGAAGGAGAGAGGGAGGGAAAAGGAAGGAGAGAAGAGGAAGGAAAGGGTGAAAGGGAGAAAGAAAGGAAGGAAGAAGGAAGGAAGAGGGAGAATGGAGGAAAGAAGGAAGGGGAGAGGGAGGGAAAAGGAAAGAGAGAAGGAAAGAATGGAAGAGGAAGGAAGAAACAAAGAGGGAGGGAGGAAAGAAGGTAGGGAGAGAGGGAGGAAAAAGAATGAAAGAAAAAGAGAGGGAAAATTTGCGTCACTCCTCCCTGCTGTATGCTGGGAAACCGAGGCCCGGGGTGCTCTGGAGAGCCAGATGCAATCCTGAAAAGAGCCTCATCTGGCTCCCGAGCCATAGGTCCCCTACCCCTGGATTAGAAGGATGCCTTGTAATTCTGAGCAAGTGCTCACGTTTCCCGTGATGTCAAGGAAAGAAGCCGGGTGGTAGTGTGAGAGCCAAACTCAAACTGAAATCCCTCTTACGCAAGGCAGCTCAGGTAGGGCGAGCTCCCCACGTGCCGATTGCGACTTTCAACCCCGTCCCAAAAATGTAGCCGCTGCAAAATGGAAAGACAGAGCTCTCCATCTTTCCTCTGCCAGCTCCCGAGAGATCAACGACACGTTTGCAGAGCTAGTAACTTTGGTGGCTTTATTTACAAGGCCGCACTAAAACTCACCTGAGCTCATAAATACGTGTCTACTTCCATGTGACAGTTATTGCTCGAGATGAGACCGCTCTGGCTTTAAAAAAGGAACAAAAAGCTTCCCTGGATTCATAGATCTCGACAGAATGTTTTTTTCCCTTCTCTCTCCTTCTTGAAGCAATAATTCCCGAGCAATAAAACTTCATCTGTTTTCATTGCCTAACTTTTAACATCCTGATTTAGTTTATTGCCAGAATAAAACCTTCATTAAAAAGCATTGCATTCCCTTACGCTGGGGGACCATTTTACATGCGCAAAGAGATAATATCCATCAGGTGGCTTTAACCAAGTCAGAAGGCATGGGAAGACCAGGGAAAGCAAAAACGGTACGAAGCAGATTTTGGCAACGATACTATCCAAGCTTTGACCAATTCCAGAATGCTGCCAGTTCATCACGGTGATGTATGAACCCCCCACTATTCAATAGCAAGCCACTGCAAATAAGGGGGAACTCAAAATCAAAGGCTCAATGCTATAGAACTGTGGTTCCAGGCCCGGATTAAGACCTTTTTGCGCCCTAGGCCACACTTTGGAATTACGCCCCCTTTCGTGCGCAAGCCACTCGGGCCCCACCCCCGGAGGGAGTGACGTTGCTCGGGTCCCGCCCCCAGAGGGAGTGACGTTGCTCGGGCCCCACCCCTGGAGGGAATGACATCACTCGGGCCTCACCCCCGGAGGGAGTGACGTCGCTCGGGCCCCACCCCCGGAGGGAGTGACATCACTCGGGCCCCACCCCGGAGGGAGTGACGTCGCTCGGGCCCCGCCCCCAGAGGGAGTGACGTCGCTCGGGCCCCACCCCGAAGGGAGTGACGTCACTCGGGCCACCCCCCAGGAGGAGAGGACCCACGTCGGCCCGGGCCCCACCCCTGGAGGGAGTGACATCACTCGGGCCCCACCCCCGGAGGGAGTGACGTCGCTCGGGCCCCGCCCCCAGAGGGAGTGACGTCGCTCGGGCCCCACCCCTGGAGGGAGTGACATCACTCGGGCCCCACCCCCGGAGGGAGTGACGTCGCTCGGGCCCCGCCCCCCAGAGGGAGTGACGTCGCTCGGGCCCCACCCCTGGAGGGAGTGACATCACTCAGGCTCCGCCCCCGGAAGGAGTGGTGTCACTCAGGCCCCCGCCCCAGAGGGAGCGTCACTCGGGCCCCACCCCGGAGGGAGTGACGCCGCTCGGCCCCCACCCTTGGGGAGTGACATCACTCGGGCCTCACCCGGAGGGAGTGACGCTCGGGCCCCACCCCTGAGGGAGTGACATCACTCGGGCCTCACCCCGAGGGAGTGACGCGTGGGAGTGACATCACTCGGGCCCACCCCGGAGGGAGTGACGTCGCTCGGGCCCCACCCCCGGAGGGAGTGACATCACTCGGGCCCCACCCCCGGAGGGAGTGACGTCGCTCGGGCCCCACCCCCGGAGGGAGTGACATCACTCGGGCCCCACCCCCGGAGGGAGTGACGTCGCTCGGGCCCCACCCCCGGAGGGAGTGACATCACTCGGGCCCCACCCCCGGAGGGAGTGACGTCGCTCGGGCCCCGCCCCCAAAGGGAATGACGTCGCTTGGGCCCCACCCCTGGAGGGAGTGACATCACTCGGGCTCCGCCCCCGGAAGGAGTGATGTCACTCAGGCCCCGCCCCCAGAGGAGTGACATCACTCGGGCCCCACCCCCGGAGGGAGTGACATCACTCGGGCTCCACCCCCAGAAGGAGTGATGTTGCTCAGGCCCCACCCCCGGAGGGAGTGACGTCGCTCGGGGCCCACCCCCGGAGGGAGTGACGTCGCTCGGGGCCCACCCCCGGAGGGAGTGACGTCGCTCAGGCCCCACCCCCGGAGGGAGTGACGTCGCTCGGGCCACACCCCGGGAGGGAGTGACTTTGCTTGGGCCCCGCCCCGGAGAGAGTGACGTCGCTCATAAAGCCTTTTCCATTACAACAATCAAAGATCATATTCAATGTTCAGTGCAGTTATATCCACTAGCCCAGTGTTTCCCAACCGCTGTGACGCGGCACAGTAGTGTGCCGTGACGGGCCTCCTGCTGTGCCGTGAGAAAAGCACTCTGCCCTCCTTCCTTCCCCCCCTCCTCCTGCCGAACTCCTGCTGCTTGGGGGAGGGGGAGGAAGGGCCGGGCAGCAGTGAAGAAAAAGAAGGGGCCGGGGCTTGGCACTGCCCCCTCAAGACTGGAGAAGCTGTGGGAGAGATGAAGCCGGGGAAGGGGGCGGAGCATAGAGTGGCCTGGCTCCTCCCCCTCCCCCAGCTTCGGCACTCCCAGCAGCTGCTCCCAGCAGGCCACCATCCCCCAGCCGTTCTTTACTGTGTTAGATTGTCATTTTGTGTCATTTTGGTTGGTGGTGTGCCCCCGGATTTTTTTTATGTTAAAAGTATGCCGCGGGATTGGTTTTGTCATTTGGGAGTTGTAGTTGCTAGGATTTGTAGTTCACCTACAATCAAAGTCCACTAACAATGGAACCGAACCAAACTTGGGACACAGAACCCATCACACAACCAACAGATAATACTGGAAGGGTTTGGAGGGCACTGACATAGAGTTTTGGAGTTCTACTTCATCAGACTGGATTGAGCAAGAGCCATTTTCAAAAGGAGTGGTATAATTGTAATTAATTGAAAGAAATTACTGGTAAAATGGACTGCAATCCGTTAAAATTGATTGGGAATAATGATAATTAACTGTAACTAACTGCAAGTGCACTGGTTTGAGTTTTGGACTACACTCAAGACCAGAGTACATATTCCTGATCAGCAATTGCCCATGGAAGTCACACACTCTCATCCCCCAAAAACACTTAGGTGGAAATAAAGGCATATTGCGGACGTTTCCGACCACCCAGGGCAGACGACTCGCCAGCAGTCTGCCCTCTCTGCCCTCCGCTCGCACCTAGTGCCAGCGATCCTGCTGGGCCCTCCCGCCTGCCTTCTTTTGACGGCGGGGTGGTGTCTCAGTAGGTGTCGCTGCTGGCCTCTTTCCTCCCTCCCTCCTTCTTCCCCATCCTTGTGTTCTCTACCCATGTCTACTGTACTTTTGTGTTGTTGGTGTTGCCACTGGGCACCCAAACTCTGTAAACCACTTAGAGCCTTCGGGATGAAGCGGTATACAAATGTGAAATGTAATGTAATGTAATATAATAACATCTATCTAAATAACATCTATCTATTAGGCCTGGTTGATCAAGTAAAGAAATGGTTCAAAACTCATTTCGGATGTAGGGGGTGCTGGTGATTCGATTCTCAAATGATTTCCAAAATCTTCTGGAAAAATGCTTCGAAATTTCAAAAATTTCAAAAATTTCAAAAATTTCAAAAATTTCAAAAATTTCAAAAATTTCTGAAATTTCTGAAATTTCTGAAATTTCTGAAATTTTAGAAATGTCAAAAAATTTTGAAATTTCCAAAATTTCTGAAATTTTGGAATTGTTTATCTAACAGCGTTATGTAGATTAGAATGTAGTTTCGCCTTTAGGTGCAGCCCTCCATAATATTTTTTTGGCTCTCGTGCGGCTCCTTGGAAAAAATAATTGCCCACTCCTGGTATAGACTCACATTTAGTTGAATTCAGTCTTTAAATATATTCTATATATTATAAATTTCCAAATATTTTGCTTTCATGGCTCTCTGAGTCAAAAAGGTTCCCGACCCCTGATCTGTAGCAAACTTGCCCAACCTGACAAACTTTAACTATTGTTGGAGTTTCAGGGGGTTAACCTTATGCAAACCTTATGCGTTTTGTAAAATAAAATCATGACCTTTTCAAGGGTATCCATGCTAGTTTATAAACAAATGCAATTAAGGAATTGCGATTCCTTATGATTAATCGATTGAAGGTAACCAATTAGAACTAGTTCAGTGAATGGTGGTCTGGGAGTTATACAACAATGACGAGAGCATAGATCAGGGGTGGGCAATTATTTTTTCCAAGGGACCACACGAGAGCCAAAAAATATTATGGAGGGCCGAACCTAAAGGCGGAACTACATTCTAATCTACATTATTTATTTATTTACTTACTATATTTACTATATATTACACATCATTAATATTAACATATTAATATATCAAGAAATATTCATATATTATTAGTATTAATATCATAGTTATTATATTATAGTATATATACAGTATATATATAGACATTATAATATATTGAAATTATAATATAATATAATGTTATATTATATTATTTATTATATTATTATAATAAAATTATTATAAAATAATAATAAAATTTAATTAAATTAAATTCAAGAAGACAAGGTGTGAACCAAGATGAAGGCTGACATCCTGAAGAGAGGAAGGATCCCAAGATGGAATGGCCCAATGGCCCCAGCCCAGAGGATGGCAGAGCGGACCCAGCTGCCGCTGCAGCAGAGGAGAGCAAAGCAGCAGGCTATCGGAGGCTGCAGGCCTCCGCCCGCTATTGCCCCCAGGCGTTCCCCAGCTGATCGTCCTGCTATGGAGTGCCTGCCATCCCTGGAGGCGATCCGGGCCTGCAGGGGGAGCAGTCGGCGACCTGAGGCGGAGAATCGCCCTGGCGACCCGGAAGATGATCAAGTCTTCTGGGTCACCAGGGCGATCAGCCGCTGCAGGTCGCCGACTGCTCCCGCTGCAGGCCCGGATTGCCTCCCGAGATGGCAGGCACTCCAAAGCCGCCGCTCCTCCAATCATTCTCTGGAGCAGCGGGCTGTCTGCCGACACAGGCCCCACAGCCTGCGACGGGATGGCGGCAGCGGCACCCCTTCCTCTTGGCCCTGTCCCCGACGCCCTTCTCCCTAGGCCGGTAAGAATCGGCTGGCGGGCCGCATCCAGCCTGCGGGCCGTAGGATGCCCAGGTGTGGCATAGATCAATCCCGTATGTTTACAAGGACCATATTTGTTTAAGAAAATGCCTACCTGTGTGGAGAATGTGGGTCAAAGCATGTCCTGGTGACATCTGTTATCTCTGGGTTACAGCAATCCCCACCATCAAAGTTGTACTTCTCGTAGTTACAATCCATGTCACACACCCCGTTCTGCTTCTTCCTGTTGAACGAGACGTGGCGCACGTGCCGGCAGTCCCCTCCGTCGTATCCGGTCAAGGTATGGTTGCACTCCGGGTCACAGTTCTCATCCCCGATCTTATTAATTTCGCAATTGGCCAGGATGAGGCGATGTCGCAGGGTGGAGTTCCTCACCTCCAACACCTCGAGTTCCCAAGTGATGTTGTAAGGACTGAAGGCATCATTCAGCTGCCGATGTTGGAACTCGATCTGTTTCAGGCCGATAGTTGGGTTCCGGTGGTGGTCATCGTAGATGTTCACCACGCGGTAGCGGACAACCTTCTTGCGGCGGAAGTTTGGGAGGTCGTTGTAGCTGGTGATGACCTCCACGTTGTCACAGACGGTTTGCCCACATGGAGGAGGCTCAAGACCTGCATCCAACAAGTAGTCAGGATGGGCAATTAGTTCAATCTGAGGAAGACTTGGACTATCTTTCATGGGGGACCAGATGCTTTTCACATTCAATAAAGTCTCCTGAAAAACTAGCTGAGGTAGAGGAGCATCTACTCCATGAGTCGCCAGGGCCATGTCCATCAGAATCTCCTTCTGAGACCGAGCTGTCCGCCAAAGACTGAAATGTTCGATATAGCCTCGGTAATTCTGATTCAAGGCGTTGCCTCCCAGGAGGAGCACCTTGCACTTGGAGGTCAAAGAGCTGAAAATGCTTCCCACTTGTTCCCGACTCGTTGCCACTTGGGCACCATTCACATAAAGCTTCATCAGGCGTCCATCGTAAGTAATGGCAAGGTGGACCCACTGGTTTGGGAGGTAGCTGCGGTGATCTGTGATGGTAGTGACTTTCCGGGCACGGTCGGTCTTCAAGGAAAAAAAATACCGGGGATCTCTCTTGCCCTGATCGCTCATGTTGTTAATTCCCAGGACCCATCCTCGGTCAAGGACGGTGTACGAACATTTGTCATATAGACCTACATTCCACCCACACAAAGAAAAAGAAAGGGGAAAAAAGAGTAAATATGGATAAGGGCAACAGGGAAATTATTCTTCTATTACATTCAATTAAAAATTGTCATTTATCTCTATCTCTATCTCTATATATAATAAAGCGGAATGTTTGTATGTATGTATGTTTGTTTTTATGTTTGTTTGGATGTATGTATGTGGCAGCGTTCTGATTGGCTGCCACGTTCACAGGCCACAGCGACCAGCGCGGGTGATGGACCTGCACCAAACTTGGGACACATAACCCCCCTGACCCCCTTTACGTACTGGTGCAGTTTGGGGGACAGGACCCACGGATTATGGGATTTGTAGTACTTTAAATCCCTTTGGTTCCCACGGACCACTGCGGCCCCCAACAAAGACCGATAAAGACCAAACTTGGCACACAGAGCCCCCATGACCCACTCTGCATCCTGCTGCAGTTTGAAGGAGGCTGGACCATGGATGATGGGACTTGAAGTACCTACACTCACTTCCCAAGGCCGCTGCAACCCTCATCCAATGACTGATCAAGACCAAACTTGGCACCCAGAGCCCCCATGACCCACTCTGCATCCTGCTGCAGTTTGCAGGGGGCGGACCATGGATGATGGGACTTGAAGTACATTCACTCATTTCCTGAGACCGCTGCAGTTTGAAGGAGGCTGGACCATGGATGATGGGACTTGAAGTACCTACACTCACTTCCCAAGGCCGCTGCAGCCCTCATCCAATGACTGATCAAGACCAAACTTGGCACATAGATCCCCATGACCCACTCTACATCCTGATGCAGTTTGCAGGAGGGTGGACCATGGATGATGGGACTTAAAGTACTTCTACAAATTTCCAGAGACCACTGCTCCACTCATCCAATGACGAATCAAAACCAAACTTGGCACACATAACCCCCCGACCCCCTTTACGTCCTGGTGCGGTTTGAGGGACATGACCCACGGATTAAGGGGTTTGTAGTACTTTCAAACACGTTGGTTCCCACAGACCACTGCAGCAACCTAAAAGGACCAATACAGACCACACTTGGCACACACATCCCCCATTACCCACTCTATGTCCTGGGGCACTTGGGAGGAGAGCGGGCCATGGATGATGGGACTTGAAGTACTTCTACTCACGTCCCAAGTCCGCTGCCACCCTTATCCAATTACTGATCGAGACCAAACTTGGCACACATAACCCCCATGACTACCTTCACATCCTGGTGATGTTCGAGGGAGGACTGACAATGGATGATGGGATTTGTAGTCCTTTCACACCCCTCTGTTCCCACAGACCACTACGGCCCCCAACAAAGACCGATAAAGATCACACTTGCCACACAGAGCCCCAGTGACCCACTCTACATCCTACTGAAGTTTGGAGGGGGGCAGAACATGGATGATGGGACTTGCAATACCTTCCCTCACTTTCCAAGACTGCTACAAACCTAATCCAATGACTGATCAACACCAAACCTGGCACACAGAGCCCTCATTACCCACTCTACATGCTGGTACAGTTTTGTGTGAAATGGACCACGGATGATGGGACTTGAAGTACCTTCACTCACTTCCTAAAAACAATACAACCCTCATCCATTCACCAATACAGACCAAACTTGGCACACAGAGCCCCCATAACCCAATCTACATCCTACTGCAATTTGGGGGAGGCTGGACCACAGATGATGGGACTTCCAGTACCTTCAGTACTTTCATGATACCACTGCAACTCCCAATAATGATGGATCAAGACCAAATCTGGCACACAGAGCCCTCATAACCCACTCTACATCCTGCTGCAGTTTGGAGGAGGGCAGACCATGGATGATGGGACTTGCAGTCCCTTCCCTCACTTTCCAAGACTGCTGCAAACCTAATCCAATGACTGATCAACACCACACTTAGCACACAGAGCCCTCATGACCCACGCTACATCCTGGTGCAGTTTTGTGTGAGATGGACCACGGATGATGGGACTTAAAGTACCTTCACAACCCTCATCCATTCACCAATACAGACCAAACTTGCCACACACAGCCCCCATGACCCACTCTACATCCTGCTGCAGGTTGGAGGACGGTGGACCACAGATGATGGGACTTGCACTACCTTCAGTAATTTCATGATACCACTGCAACTCCAAATACTTATGGATCAAGACCAAACTTGGCGCACAGAGCCCCCATAACCCACTCTACATTCTGCTGCACTCCTCAAATGACCCGGGCACCGCCGGGTCCCCAAGCTAGTATATAATAAAGCGGAATGTTTGTATGTATGTTTGTATGTGTGTGGGTTTGTATGTATGTGGCAGCGTTCTGATTGGCTGCCACTTTCACAGGCCACAGCGACCAGCGCGGGTGATGGACCTGCACCAAACTTGGCACACATAACCTCCCTGAACCCCTTTACATCCTGGTGCGGTTTGGGGAAGATGGACCACGATTATAGGATTTGTAGTACTTTAAATCCCTTTGGTTCCCACGGACCACTGTGGCCCCCAACAAAGACCGATAAAGACCAAACTTGGCACACAGAGCCCCGATGACCCACTCTGCATCCTGCTGCAGTTTGAAGGAGGCCGGACCATGGATGATGGGACTTGAAGTACCTACACTCACTTCCCAAGGCTGCTGCAACCCTCATCCAATGACTGATCAAGACCAAACTTGGCACACAGAGCCCCCATGATCCACTCTACATCCTGCTGCAGTTTGCAGGGGGCGGACCATGGATGATGGGACTTGAAGTACATTCACTCATTTCCTGAGACCGCTGCAACCCTCATCCAATGACTGATCAAGACCAAAGTTGGCACACAGAGCCCTCATGACCCACTCTACATCCTGATGCAGTTTGCAGGAGGGTGGACCATGGATGATGGGACTTAAAGTACTTCTACTCATTTCCAGAGATTACTGCTCAACTCATTCAATGACGAATCAAAACCAAACTTGGCACCCATAACCCCCCTGACCCCCTTTACGTCCTGATGCAGTTTGAGGGACATGACCCACGGATTATGGAATTTGTAGTACTTTCAAACACTTTGGTTCCCACAGACCACTGAGGCCACCAAAACGGACCAATACAGACCACACTTCATACACACAGCCCCCATGACCCACTCTACGTCCTGGTACAGTTCGGAGGAGGGTGGACCATGGATGATGGGACTTGAAGTACCTCTACTCACTTCCCAAGTCCGCTGCGACCCTTATCCTATTACTGATCGAGACCAAACTTGGCACACATAACCCCCATGACTACCTTCACGTCCTGGTGAGGTTCAGGGTAGGACTGACAATGGATGATGGGATTTGTAGTACTTTCACACCCCTCTGTTCCCACAGACCACTGCGGCCCCCAACAAACACCAATAAAGACCACACTTGCCACACAGAGCCCCAGTGTCCCACACTACATCCTACTGAAGTTTGGAAGAGGGCAGAACATGGATGATGGGACTTGCAGTACCTTCCCTCTCTTTCCAAGACTGCTACAAACCTAATCCAATGACTGCTCGAGACCAAACCTGGCACACAGAGCCCTGATGACCCACTCTACATCCTGCTGCAGTTTTGTGTGAGACGGACCACGGATGATGGGATTTGAAGTACCTTCACTCACTTCGTCAAAACAATGCAACCCTCATCCATTCACCAATACAAACCAAACTTGCCAAACACAGCCCCCATGATGCACTCTACATCCTGCTGCAGGTTGGAGGAGGGTGGACCACAGATGATGGGACTTAAGTAATTTCATGATACCACTGCAACTCTAAATACTGATGGATCAAGACCAAACTTGGCACACAGAGCCCCCATGACCCACTCTACATCTTGCTACACTTCTCAAATGAACCGGCCACCGCCGGGTCCCCAAGCTAGTACATATAATAAAAGTGAAAATATGTATGTGTATACACACACTAGCCGCCCCCTGCCACGCATTGTTGTGGCCCAGTCTGTGTATATATGTGTATTGTGTGTGTATATGTGTTTATATGTGTGCGTAACATTTGTCGACCTCACCAAAGCCTTCAACACTGTGAGCAGAAAAGGTCTGTGGCAGATCCTGGAACGTCTAGGATGTCCCCCCCAAGTTCCTCAAAATGATTATCCTGTTACATGAGGGCCAGCACAGTCAAGTCAGATACGGCGATGCTCTCTCGAAGCCCTTTCTCATAACTAATGGAGTGAAACAAGGTTGTGTTCTTGCACCAACCCTATTTACAATCTTCTTCAGCATGATGCTCCAAAGGGCTACGGCAGACCTCAAAGAAGAAGACGGCATATATATACGCTATCGTACTGATGTTAGCTTGTTCAACTTAAGCCGTCTGAGGGCTCGCACTAAGACTCTAAACCAGGGGTGGGCAATTACCGGCCCTCCAGGTGTTTTGGACTTCAACTCCCAGAAATCCTAGCCAGTTTACCAGCTGTTAGGATTTCTGGGAGTTGAAGTCCAAAACACCTGGAGGGCCGGTAAATGCCCACCCCTGCACTGAACTATCTAGTCCGTGAGCTGCTTTTTGCTGACGATGCTGCCCTTGTCGCCTATTCAGAAGCGGCTCTGCAGTGCCTAACATCGTGCTTTGCAACAGCTGCAGAGCTGTTTGGGCTGGAAGTCAGCCTGAAGAAAACTGAAGTCCTCTACCAGCCTGCACCACAGGAAGAACACCATCACCCCCACTTCAGCATAGGCAAATCTGTGCTTAAGTCTGTTCAGCAGTTCACCTACCTAGGAAGCATCGTATCTTCAGACGCCAAGATTGATAAAGAGATAGATCACAGATTAGCAAAGGCATAGAGTGCATTTGGAAGGCTTCACAAAAGAGTCTGGAGCAACAAGCACCTGAGGCAAAGCACCAAAATCAGTGTGTACAGAGCTATCGTACTGTCTATTCTCCTCTATGGGTCTGAAACATGGGTCACCTATCGCCAACACCTACAACTCCTCGAACGCTTTCATCAGCGCTGTCTTCGCACAATCCTAAACAAACACTGGACCGACTATGTGACGAATGTTGCTGTCCTTGAGCAAGCAGGTATCACCAGCATTGAGGCCATGCTATTGAGAACACAGCTGCGCTGGGCAGGGCACATCTCTAGGATGGAGGACCACCGCCTCCCAAAGATACTACTCTATGGTGATCAGCGCAAGAGAGGCGCCCCAAAAAAGAGATATAAGGACTCCCTGAAACAACATCTCAGGCTCGGCCAGATTGATCACCAACAATGTTCCACCCTGGCCTCACATCGGGGGGCATGGAGATGCACTATCCACAATGCTGCGGCCTCTTTCGAGAAGGCACGCCGAACGGGTCTCCAAGAGAAACGACAACGCAGAAAGAGCCGCAACTTGAAAACAACATCACCCAAGGAGGCTTTCTGCTGTGCTCTCTGACACCAAACTTGCCTATCTCAGGTTGGCCTTTTTAGTCATCAACAAGCTTGTAAAAAGCGTGGGATGAGTCCTTCCTAAAGTATCTTCGTTCGCGAAGTTATGCCGAGAGAGCGAGACAACCTTATGTGTTTTGTACAATTGTAACATTGGCTTGTTGAAATAACCCGGGCAATGCCAGGTACCCAAGTTAGTTTCCAAAACAAAAGTGGACACAGGAGTAGGAGCGCAATCCAGTCTGTTGGCCAAGCCAAGGAGAATGCGTGAAAGGAGTCGGGTATCAAACCAAAGGTTAAGGATTGCTCAAAGCCAGTGACATCAATGGGACTTCCATCCTATGTCAGGAGCGGGTGGGAAATCTTGGTGAAATTACACTAAGACATCTCATTAACTTTATTTGACCTGCAGGTTTGACGTCATTCATTTGGATCGACTTTTCAACAGATGGCTTTGTTTCCTAATTCTCAGCACCCTCACCAAAAAAAGTCACCATTCCTAGAATTCTTTGGGTGATAGCTCGGAAGTGAGGAAAACATTCAAATACCTCTTTCAAAAGGAAAAGAAAAACGTACTGTCAAGGTGTCTTATTAAAGGTGAAACCACATTATGTCGTGTAACAACGATCTCAAAGGAATCATTTAGGTCTCGGACATTCGCCCCTCAAAAACTGGTTCACAGAAATCGGGTGAGAAGATGTCAAACCACGTTTTGGTATCATGGGCCTAGTTCTAAAGCTTTGTGAAAATCTGAGTTGCTGTGAGTTTTCCAAACTGTGTAGCCATGTTCCAGAAGCATTCTCTCCTGACGTTTCGCCTGCATCTATGGCAGACATCCTCAGAGGTTGTGAGGTCTGTTGGAAACTAGGAACATGGGTTTTATATACCTGTGGAATAATGTCCAGAGTGGCTAAGTGTCAGCTGCATAAGATCTCTCTGACCAGTAGGTCATGAGTTCGAGGCCTGCCCGGGCCAAGGTGGGTGCTCGACCTTAAGTGTAGCCTGCTGTTGACCTTTGCGGCCCGAAAGACAGTCAAGTAGGAGATAAAGGTACCACATCAAGTGGGGAGGCAAATTTTGACTGATTTGTGAGGCCATAAAGAACTCCAGGAATCTCTGAGGAATGTGGAAGAGAAACAAAGGGAGCTGGAAAACACTGAGAGAGATGAGGAGTGTGTCAGCTGCTCCTGGTGGCCAGAAGTTTGCCTCTGTTCGCCTCTGTTCGTCTATATATGTCTAAATATGTCTATATATATATATGTTGAACTGCAGGGATTGTCTGCAAGTATGTGTACTGTAATCCGCTCTGAGTCCCCTTCGGGCCGAGAAGAGCGGAATATAAATACAGTAAATAAATAAATAAATAAATAAATAAATAAATTCTTGCGTGTTGGAGGTAGGTGTGAATGTTTCCATTGGCCACCTTGATTAGCATTTAATGGCCTAGCACAGTGGTTTCCAAACTTTTTTGGCCTACCGCCCCCTTTCCAGAAAAAATTTTACTCACCGCCCCCCCCCTGATTTTTTTTTAAAAAATTAATAGCAATTAAAGAGAAAGATATATGTATGGGTATGGAGGGCCCAACTCCGTACCCGATAATTTCCATCGCTGCCTAGAAGCCGTTACTGGATGGCTGAGAGCCAGTAGGTTGAAGGTGAATCCGGCAAAGATGGAGATCCTGTGGCTGGGTCGTCCAGGTACGGGAGAGATCCAGCTCCCAACCCTGGATGGCATGACACTTCGTCCGTCGTCTTCCGTTAAGAGTCTTGGAGTGACGCTGGACTCCCAACTGACGATGGAGAAACGTATCTCCATCGTCAGTGGAGTAGCTTTTTACCATCTCCGGCAGGCGAGGAAGCTGGCTCCCTACCTGTCCCGCCATGAACTAGCCACAGTGGTCCAAGCCACGGTCATCTCAAGATTGGACTACTGTAATGATCTCTACATTGGCCTTCCTTTGTCGGTGATCCGGAAGCTGAAGCTGGTGCAGAATGCGGCAGCTCGGTTGCTGGCAGGTTTACCATCTTCCTGCCACATTACGCCCCTCCTGTGTGAACTGCACTGGCTCCCATAGAGCAGTGTTTCCCAACCAGTGTGCCGGGACACATTAGTGTGCCGTGAGCGATCATCAGGTGTGCCATGGGAAATTGGAACCTCCAGGAAGGGGGGGGGGGAGTCTAGTGTGTTGAAGTATAAAAACCCTAAGAAACCTACCTCAATAAAGACACAAAATAGCAAACACCCACCTCCCCACCCGTGGTCTACTTGTGCTCTCCCTCTCCAAGCATTGGAAAGGCCCATCTCCCTTTCCCCAAGTAGAGACCTCCTCTTGCCTCCTGGGGTTCTGTGTGGGAAGTTTGGCCCAGTTCTATTGTTGGTGGGGTTCAGAATGCTCTTTGATTGTAGGGGAACTATAAATCCCAGCAACTACAACTCTCAAATGTCAAAGTCCATTTCCCCTGAACTCCATCTGCGTTCATATTTGGGCATATTGTGTATTCATGCCAAGTTTGGTTCTGATCCAACATTGTTTGAGTCCACAGTGCTCTCTGGATATAGGTGAACTACAACTCCAAAACTCAAGGTCAATGCCCACCAAACTCATAGCATTTTCTCTTGGTTATGGGAGTTCTGTGTGGGAAGTTTGTGTCCTTCTGCCATTCCTGCCAGGATATCTATGTTGTGTTCATCGAAACAGGCCCAGGTTTCACACTGAGTGTATAAATACATTTAAAAACATATTAACTCTATGTATTACTGTGTTAGAGTGTCATTTTGAGTCATTTTGGTTGGTGGTGTGCCCCAGGATTTTGCAAATGTAAAAAGTGTGCCACAGCTCAAAAAAGGTTGGGAAACACTGCCATAGAGCACCGGATCACCTTCAAGGTGCTGGTTTTAACCTTCAAGGCCTTGAATGGTCTGGGGCCAGTGTACTTAAGGGACCGCCTCTCCCTGCATTGTCCCACAAGACCACTGCGTTCTGAGTCCCTCGATCTCCTGGCGGTACCGAGCGTCAAAACTCGGCAACACGGAGGAGAGCCTTTAGTGCCATCGCTTTAGAATGCTCTTCCTCCTGAGATCCGTGCACTCCCCAACCTGCTAGCCTTTAGGAAGGCCTGCAAAACTTTCTTGTTCGTGCAGGCATTCGACTAATGGCTTAGCTTGGATCCGGGAGGATCTACTTGGTGCTGTGCTCGTAAGGTCTTAATTGCTGTAATTCTTGATGTTTTTCATCTGTTTTAACTGTTTTACGATGTTTTTTTCCCAATGTGTTTTATCTATTTGTAAGTCGCCCCGAGCCGGACGGGAGTGGCGACGAACAAGTTGAAATAAATAAATAAATATTAATGCAGTGGTTCTCAACCTTACTAATGCCGTGACCCCTAAATAAGGTTCCTCATGTTGTGGTGACCCCCCAACAATATTTTCGTTGCTACTTCAGAAATCATTTTGCTACTCTTACGAATTCTAATGCAAATATCTAATATGCAGGATGTATTTTCCTTGATACAAACTGAACATAATTAAAGCATCGTGATTAATCACAAAAACAATAGGTTCGGGGGAGTATGGACAACCGATGATGGGATTTGCAGTACTTTCGACCGATTCAGCTCTGACTTCCACAGACCACTGAGACCCCCACAAAATTACAGAACTGGACCAAACTTGGCACACAGAACCCACATGACCAACGGAAAATACTGGAGGGGTTTGGGAGGAATTGGCTGTGATTTAGGGGAGATGTAGTTCACCTACATCCGGAGAGAACTGAGAACCCAAACAACTATGGATCTGGACCAAACTTGGCACTAATACTCAATATGTCCAAATTTGAACATTGGTGGAGTTTTGAGGAAACAGCCCTTCTCATTTGGGAGTTGTAGTTACTGGGATTTATGGTTTACCTACAATCAAAGAGCATTTTGAATTCCACCAACAGTGGAATTGAGCCAAACTTGGCACACAAAACCCCCATGACCAACAGAAAATACTGGAGGGGTTTGGAATGAATTGCGTCTGCCGGGGAAGGCCGCACTTTCTTCCGCGGTGGCAGGGAGGGTCCGCCGGAGGACGTGGAGGCCTTCGCACTGCAGCCTTCACACTGCACTGCATGTGGGGGTCAAAGTAAAGAGGGCGGGGCCAAAGAAGAGTGCCACACGACCTCTCCTAAATGGCCAATTGTTCACCGCCCCCTTAAAGGGGTTCACCGCCCCCCAAATTCCCTTGTGCCTCCCACTGCCCCCTTGGATCGCCTCACCACCCACCAGGGGGTGGTACCGCCCACTTTGAGAATCAGTGGCCTAGCAGGTTTCAAGGTCTGGCTCCTTACTGCCTGGGGTAATCCTTTGTTGAGAGGTGATTAGCTTGGCCTCATGTAAGCCACCCCGAGTCCCTTCGGGGAGATGCTGGCGGAGTATAAATCTAATTCAATAAATAGTTTCATAATTTCAAACTTCAATGTTTCTAATTTACAACTTTATTATATTTTACTAAAAAGGTAGAAATATTAATACATATATCTTTCTGTTTAATTGCTATTAAGATTTTTTTTTAATTATTTCTAGGGGGGGGGGCGGTGAGTAATTTTTTTTCTGGAAAGTGGGCGGTAGGCCAAAAAGGTTTGGGAACTACTCCTGAACCGGTGCTTGGCCGCTGTAACAGACTGGATGAGGGCTAACAGATTGAAACTAAATCCAGACAAGACAGATGTCCTCCTGGTCAGTCGTAAGGCCGAACAGGGCATAGGGTTACAGCCTGTGCTTGACGGGGTTACACTCCCCCTGAAGGCGCAGGTTCGCAGTCTGGGAGTGATCCTGGACTCATCGCTGAGCCTGGAACCCCAGGTCTCGGCGGTTGCCGGGAGAGCTTTTGCACAGCTCAGTCTTATGCGCCTGCTGCGCCTGTATCTTGCGAAGTCAGACTTGGCCACTATGGTCCACACTCTGGTTACATCCCGTATAGACTACTGCAACACTCTCTACGTGGGGTTGCCTATGAAGACTGCCTGGAAGCTGCAATTAGTCCAGCACGCAGCAGCCAGACTACTAATGGGAGCAGGGTACAGTGAGTGCACAACTCCCCTGTTGCGCCAGCTCCACTGGCTGCCAATTAGCTTCCAAGCACAATTCAAAGTGCTGGTGTTGACCTACAAAATCTTATACGGTTCCGGCCCAGTTTACCTGTCCAAACGTATTCTCCCCTATGAACCGTCTAGAGTGCTAAGATCGTCTGGAGAGGCCCTGCTCTTGGTCCCACCACCTTCACAGGCACGTCTGGTGGGGACGGGGGACAGGGCCTTTTCTGTGGTGCCCCCCCGGCTGTGGAATTCCCTCCCAAATGAAATTAGATCCTCTCCCTCCCTCCTGACTTTTAGGAAGCGGGTGAAAACATGGCTGTGCCTTCCAGGTGTTTTGGACTCCAACTCCCCCCATTCCTAAAAGCCTCAGGCCCTTTTCCCTTTCCCCCCTCAGCCATTTAAGCAGGAAAGGGCCTCAGGCTGTTAGGAATGGTGGGAGTTGAAGTCCAAAGCACCCAGAGGACCGAAGTTTTCCCATGCCTGTTTGAGGGACCTTAAAGTGGTGAGCCTCCTTCCAACATTGTGATTCTGGATAGTAAACAAACAACAACATAACATAACATTGTTTGAGTCCACAGTCCTCTCTGGATGTAGGTGAACTACAACTTCCAAACTCAAGGTCAATTCCCAAGCAAACCCTTTCAGTACTTTCTGTTGGTAATGAGAGTTTAATTTGCCAAGTTTGGTTCAATTCCATTGTTGCAAGAGTTCAGGATGCTCTTTTGATTGCGTGTTAACTATAAATCCCAGAAACTGTAACTCCCAAATGTCAAGTTCTATTTTCCCCAAACTCCATCTGCGTTCACATTTGGCATATTGAGTATTCATACCAAGTTTGGTCCTGATCCAACATTGTTTGAGTCCAGAGTGCTCTCTGGATATAGATGAACTACAACTCCAAAACCCAAGGTCAATGCCCACCAAACTCTTATAGGATTTTCTCTTGGTGATGGGAGCTCTGTGTGGGAAGTTTGTGTCTTTCTGCCATTCCTGCCAGGATATCTATGTTGTGTTCATCGAAACAGGTCCAGGTTTCACACTGAGGGTGTGAAGGCTTATCCATGGCTGTTTGTTTATTCCTTTCCTTGCTTATATATGCTCTTATTGATTTCCTAGAAGTTGCTATTAGTATAGATATATTGTTCTGCAAAATGCTAACCACACTATACTTCAACTTTATCAATTTTACCCTTCCCTGCCAATCTCTAGTGAGAAGCGTGGATTGGAATGAGAACTGTGGATAGATCAGTAATACTATATGTATTACTGTGTTAGAGTGTCATTTTGAGTCATTTTGGTTGGTGGTGTGCCCCAGGATTTTGTAAATGTAAAAAATGTGCCGCGGCTCAAAAAAGGTTAAAAACGCTGTTCTAGAACAGGGCTGTCCAACTTCTGCCAGCCCAAGGGCCGGAGTTCTGGTGAGTGATCACCTGGGAGCCACTCGGCCACACCCCTGGCCACGCCCCCAGCCACGCAGCTCCGCCCCCTCTCCCAAAGTGTCACAATAGCCTTGGAAGCGGGCGATTTCGCCCGCTTCCGAGGCTGTTGTGACACTTTGGAAGAGAAGGAGGAGCCACGGGGAGCCTTCCACGGCTCCGCCCCCTCGCCCAAAGCATCACAACAGCTGTTGTGACGCTTTGGGGGAGAGGGCAAAGCCGCGAGGAGGCTTCCGCGGCTCCGCCCCCTTGCCCAAAGCATCACAACAGCCTCGGAAGTATAATATATTTTAAGACTGAATTCAACTAAATGTGAATATAAGCACCTGAATTTATTCATAATAATGATGATGATAATATTCATTCAGCCTCTGCTACTACTTCTACTACTACTAATAATAATAGTAATAACAACAACAATACGTTCCTAGAGTAGAAGGAGACCTCCAAGGGCCATCCAGTACAACCTCCTTCTGCCATGATAGATAGACACTGGAAATATGCACACATATTGTACTTCTAAAACACAATCAAAGCATTCCTCACAGATGGCCATTCAGCCTCTGATAATAATAATAATAATAATAATAATAATAATGGGTTCCAATGAGGTTGCCCCGGGCTCCAGACGCAGTAGGAGCTGGGTGTCATCAGCATATTGGTAACATTCCAGACCAAAACTCCAAACCAGTCTAGCAAGTGGTCGAACATAGATGTTGAATAGTAAAGGGGAAAGAATAGCACCCTGAGGTACCCCACAATGGAGAGAGGACTTCTCAGAGACTTGACCCATCCACTCCACACACTGCCCCCGATTTCGGAGAAATGAGCTGAACCATTTTAACTCTTTATAAACTTAAAATAAAGTGAAGGAAAGGAAGGAAAGGCACTTCAAGGCTGGAGGGAGGGAGGACTGAGGAGGGAAAGCGCCTTGGGAAGCTGCGGCGGCAGCGGCAAACCCCCACAAAACAGCGAAAATACTAGGCCTGTTTGATCAAAAAAATGGTTCAAACCCCGTTCTGGATGTAGGGGGCGCTGGCGTTTCGAATCTGAATGACTTCTGAAATTTTCCAGAAAAAATTCGGAATTTTCCGAAAATGGCGGCGGTGGCTTCAAAATGGCATATTCACTCCCGGAAGCTTCCGAGGCTGGCGTGACGCTTGGGAGAGAGGGAGGAGCCATGGGGGGCTCCCCCCGCCCTCCCAAAGCGGGCAAAACTGCACGCATGCGCACTTTTTTTGGATTTTTTTTTTTTAAAAAATTCTATTTTTATTTTTTATTAAAAAGTTTAGGGGGCCGCAGGGAAGGGGCTGGGGGCCGTATACGGCCCGCGGGCCGGCAGTTGGACAGCCCTGTTCTAGAACATGGCCATAGAGCCCAAAAAACCTACAACAACCAGAGAGGCTCAAAACATTCGTCGGTCCACTTCCAGTAATGTCCAAAAGGGCCACTTTTCTTAAAAACTTTCGGCATCATGTTCTTGTTTTGACAGTTCACACGGAGACCACCTTTCGGAGAGCCAAGGGGGATAAATATGAATGGAGTCGTGGAGCAGATCGAATGTTGTTTATTGCAAACTCATTGGAGCCGAGGGGGTGACGGTCATGGTCTCCGGGGGAAAGTCGGGGTGGGAAGAAAAATTAACAATTCCCCACAACTTCTGGAAGTTGTCATGGCCTGCTTTGCTGGGAGAACACAACCAAAGGTGACAGGACTTAGTTATGAAAGGGGAATTTAGGTCAACAATCAAAGCTTCAGTCAGGGGCCCAGGAACAGGGAGTTAAAGGTTGGGGCTGCGTTCTTTCCCCTCGCATGCTTTAATCGCTTAGTATCAAAGTCATGGCAGAACGCTTGAAAGAGCAACTATTCTACAGGAACCTATAGGAAGCTTTTATCTGTCCAGAGGAAAATAATTAAAAGAGACAGATTTGGGTTAAGTATTCCCATGTTCCTTGCAATTGGATAAAGTTGGGGAAGATCCACCCAAGCACTTTCCCAAGTTCAGCGTGTCGGGGAGCTTTCCTCAGACGACTTTGAGCCCATTGTGATTTGTATTCTTTTTCGTACACAATTACACAAAAAGCAGGAATCTCTCGGGCTCCCGGTTGCCTATCCTTACACACCCCCCCCATCACCTTCTTTCACGCAAACCTTGAATAATTCAGAACGCCAATATACTCAACAGCAAGGACGCTGTTCATACAATTGCGATTGCCGTTAAAAAGCCGCAAGGGTCTCATGGGACGCAAGCGGCCGGCGAACAAAAGAATGGCCACATTGGACAAGTGCAGCCCCTTACCTCTGGCAAAGCGCACTTGGCTTCTCAAAAGCAGTCGTTGAAGTCTCTCAGACGACCCGATACAGTGTTCCCTCACTTATTTCTGGGGTTAGGTTTCAGGACCTTCCGCAATAAGTGAAAAACCGCGATGTAGGGTTGCTCTATTTCAGGGGAGCTCACACTTTTTCCACATGCGAAAATGATCTCCCTACCCACTACTCAGAGAGCCATAAAAGCAAAATATTTGGAAATTTATTTCAGTGAGAGCCATCTCTATATATAATAAAGCGGAATGTTTGTTTGTATGTGTGTGTGTGTTTGTATGTATGTGGCAGCGTTCTGATTGGCTGCCACTTTCACAGGCCACAGCGACCAGCGCGGGTGATGGACATGCACCAAACTTGGGACCCATAACCCCCCTGACCCCCTTGACGTCCTGGTGCGGCTTGGGGGACATGGACCATGGATTATGGGATTTGTAGTACATTCAAACACTTTGGTTCCCACAGACCACTGTGGCCACCTAAAAGGACCAAAACACACCACACTTGGCACACACATCCTCCATTACCCACTCTACGTCCTGGGGCACTTTAGAGGAGGGCGGACCATGGATGATGGGACTTGAAGTACCTTCACTCACTTCCTACAAACAATACAACCCTCATCCATTCACAAATACAGACCAAACTTGGCACACAGAGCCCCCATGACCCACTCTACGTCCTGGGGCACTTTAGAGGAGGGCAGACCATGGATGATGGGACTTGAAGTACCTTCACTCACTTCCTACAAACAATACAACCCTCATCCATTCACCAATACAGACCAAACTTGGCACACAGAGCCCCCATGACCCAATCTACATCCTACTGCAATTTGGGGGAGGCAGGACCACAGATGATGGGACTTCCAGTACCTTCAGTACTTTCATGGTACCACTGCAAGTCCCAAGAATGATGGATCAAGACCAAACTTGCCACACAGAGCCCTCATGAACCACTCTACATCCTGCTGCAGTTGGGAGGAGGACAGACCATGGATGATCGGACTTCCAGTACCTTCCCTCACTTTCCAACACTGCTGCAAACCTAATCCAATGACTGATCAACACCAAGCCTGGCACACAGACCCCTCATGACCCACTCTACATCCTGGTACAGTTTTGTGTGAGGCGGACCACAGATGATGGGACTTGAAGTACCTTCACTCACTACCTCCAAACAATGCAACCCTCATCCATTCGCCAATACAGACCAAACTTGCCACACACAACCCCCATGACCCACTCTACATCCTGCTGCAGGTTGGGGGAGGGTGGACCACAGATGATGGGACTTACACTACCTTCAGTAACTTCATGATACCACTGCAACTCCCAATACTGCTGGATCAAGACCAAACTTGCCACACAGAGCCCCCATGACCCACTCTACATCCTGGTGCACTTCTCAAATGACCCGGGCAACGCAGGGTCCCCAAGCTAGTATAATATATTTTAAGACTGAATTTAACTAAATGTGAGTATAATAAGCCCCTGAATTTACTCATAATAGTAATGATGATAATATTCATTCCGCCTCTGCTCCTACTACTACTAATAATAGTAGTAACAACAACAACAACAATAGGTTCCTAGAGTAGAAGGAGACCTCCAAGGGCCATCCAGTCCAACCTCCTTCTGCCATGATAGATAGATAGGCACTGGAAATATGCACACATATTGTACTTCTAAAACACAATCAAAGCATTCCTCACAGATGGCCATTCAGCCTCTGATAATAATAATAATAATAATAATAATAATAATAATAATAATGGGTTCCAATGAGGTTGCCCCGGGCTCCAGACGCAGTAGGAGCTGGGTGTCGTCAGCATATTAGCAACATTCCATGCCAAAACTCCAAACCAGTCTAGCAAGTGGTCGAACATAGATGTTGAATAGTAAAGGGGAAAGAATAGTACCCTGAGGCAGTGTTTTTCAACTTTTTTTCAGCCGCGGCACATTTTTTACATTTACAAAATCCTGGGGCACACCACCAACCAAAATGACACAAAATGACACTCTAACACAGTCATACATATAGTTAATATGCTTTTAAATGTATTTACAAACTCAGTGTGAAACCTGGGCCTGTTTCGATGAACACAACATAGATATCCTGGCAGGAATGGCAGAAAGACACAAACCTCCCACACAGAACTCCCATAACCAAGAGAAAATCCTATAAGAGTTTGGTGGGCATTGACCTTGGGTTTTGGAGTTGTAGTTCACATATATCCAGAGAGCACTCTGGACTCAAACAATGTTGAATCAGGACCAAACTTGGCATGAATACTCAATATGCCAAATGTGAACGCAGATGGAGTTTGGGGAAAATAGACCTTGACATTTGGGAGTTACAGTTTCTGGGATTTATAGTTAACACACAATCAAAGAGCATCCTGAACTCTTGCAACAACGGAATTGAACCAAACTTGGCACATTGAATTCTCATTACCAACAGAAAGTACTGAAAGGGTTTGCTTGGGAATTGACCTTGAGTTTGGAAGTTGTAGTTCACCTACACCCAGAGAGCACTGTGGACTCAAACAATGTTATGTTATGTTGTTGTTTGTCTTCTATCCAGAATCACAATGTTGGAAGGAGGCTCACCACTTTAAGGTCCCTAAAACAGGCATGGGAAAACTTTGGCCCTCTGGGTGCTTTGGACTCCAACTCCCACCATTCCTAACAGCCTGAGGCCCTTTCCTGCTTAAGTGGCTGAGGAGGGAAAGGAAAAGAGCCTGAGGCTGCTAGGAATGGTGGGAGTTGGAGTCCAAAACACCTGGAAGGTCCAAGTTTCCCCATGCCAGCTTTCGACAGAGACGCCTTCCTCCCCCTTCCCCTTCGCGCCCTTTCTTCCCCCTCCTGCCAAACACTTACTTTTTCTTCTACACTGCTGCTTCTGCCGCCATTTTGATCCGAGGGGGCAGCGTGAGCGTGTTCAGGAGGGGAGGGGGGAGGGAGGAAGACGTGACCCGTTCGGGCGCTACTGCGCAGACTCACCCCAGAGCAAAGCAAGGCAAAGCGAGCAGAGCGAGGCTCGGAAGAAGGAGCCCGAGTGGAGAAGAAAAAGTGTTCGGCAGGAGGGGGAAGAAAGGGTATTGGAGGTTCCAATTTTCCACGGCACACCTAATAATCGCTCACTGCACACTAGTGTGCCACGGCACACTGGTTGGGAAACACTGCCCTGAGGTACCCCACAATGGAGAGAGGACTTCTCAGAGACTTGACCCATCCACTCCACACACTGCCCCCGATTTCGGAGAAATGAGCTGAACCATTTGAGGGCCAGGCCACGAACTCCGGATACGGCAAGACGGTGTGTCAGCAAATCATAGTCAACGTTGTCAAATGCTGCATGTAAAAACACCCAATGTAACTTTTGATGGGAATTTCTCCCTTGCCCATTTGTAAATAAAAATGATGACGTCATGGGGGAGGAGGTGAAAATAATAATAATAATAATAATGGGTTTCTAGAATAGGAGGAGACCTCCAAGGGCCATCCAGTCCAACTCCTTCTGCACCTGGGCAGCGTCAGGAGCCTGCGGGATGGGACTGAGCCTTCCTCCCACCCTGCCTGCGATCTACCAGGACGCCCTACGCGATCTACCAGTAGATCGCGATCTACCTAATGAGCACCCCTGCTCTATTTATTTCTATATTTATACACTATTTTAAGTCTTTATAAACTTGAAATAAAGTGAAGGAAAGGAAGGAAAGGCACTTCAAGGCTGGAGGGAGGGAGGACTGAGGAGGGAAAGCGCCTTGGGGAGCTGCGGCGGCAAACCCCCACAAAACAGCGAAAATACTAGGCCTGTTTGATTTTTAAAAAATGGTTCAAAACCCGTTCTGGATGTAGGCGGCGTTGGCGCTTCGAATCTGAATGACTCCCGAAATTTTCCAGAAAAAATTTTGGAATTTTCCAGAAAAAAATCGGAATTTTCCAGAAAATTTTTGGAATTTTTCAAAAATGGCGGCGGTGGCTTCAAAATGGCAAATTCACTCCCGGATTGCTTACATCGCTTCAAAACCACTTCAAAAATGAATTTAATCCGAAATCATTCCGATTTTATGAACATTCCGACGGATCTACCCAGGCCTGCTATCTGTATGTATGTATGTATGTATGTATGTATGTATGTATGTATGTATGTATGTATGTGGCTGGGGTGCCTACTTCCACAGAGAGGCTCCCACTTCCAGAAACAGCTTTAACCCACAATGCTGAGGAGCCACCAAAGGGCCTCCCTCCGATGACATTTCAGGTTATAGCAAGCTCCATGAACGTCTCCAAGAGCCCTGCCAATGTTCTCCGAAACACCATACTGCCCACCACCCAAGGAATCCTTTCATTCGGAGACTATTCCATCCTAGATTTTACGTATTTCCTCCTCCACAGACATCCCAGTGTTTCTGACTCTCTCCATTGGTGTGTAATTTGCATGAGTAAATATAAGAAGGCACGGAACATCTTCGTATGCAAGTTCAATTATTTATTCATAATCATCAAAATTAAAGTGGAATCAAAGTGGATAAGCTTTGTAAGTAGAAAGAGATCCAGCTTCCAATCACAAATCCCAAATTGGTAAATCAATGAATGCGGATAATCCAGATATAGGTTTGTACTCCGGGATGGGAAGGAAGGGTGCGGGTCGACGGTCAAAGTAAGGCCTCGCCGTTTCGCCTAATGAGGCTTCATCTGGACCCGATAGATATTGATATCCACATATAGAAAGCAATTCCACTGGTCCGGTAAGTCACTATTCAATCATAAATCATAAATCATAAATTCGGTCCGGGTGTTTGGATACGCCGGTGGCTGCGTCCACCATGGTAACGAATTTATGATTTATGATTGAATAGTGACTTACCGGACCAGTGGAATTGCTTTCTATATGTGGATATCAATTTGTAACAACCTGCCACCCCGCCGCGTCACTGCCACACTGTCACAGATGCTATGTGCTCGATCACTGGGGTTTATAGTGGGGGGGGGGGACTTTTTAACTTTTTAAACTGTTTTAACTGTCTTTAGCTGTTCTGTAATTTATTTATTTATTTATTATTTTGCATTTGTCTGCCTCCCCCCCCCCCCCAACGGCTCGGGGCGACTTACAACAGTTCGTAAAATACAATTGTCAGATAACTCATAAACCACAGTAAGACCATTAAGATGGAATTACAATTAGAACAGTTGAAGCAACAAATGGAGTCGCAGTGGGCTGACAGCCGGGCGGTGCGAGCTAAAGTTTAGCTAACTCCGAAGGCTTGTTGGAACAGCAATGTCTTAACTGCTCTCCTGAACGGGAGGAGGCCAGGTGGCACGGATGCCGGCGGGCAGTGCGTTCCACATGGTAGGGGCTGCAACAGAGAAAGCCCGGTGGCGGGTTGCGGACAGATGGTAGGTCCTCACATTTGGGATGACCAGGAGATTTAGCTCTTCGGAGCGCAGTGATCTGGTGGGATGGTATGGGACAAGGCGATCCCGCAGGTACACTGGCCCCAGACCATGTAAGGCCTTAAAAGTCAGGACTAACACTTTGAAGGCAATCCGGCATTCAATTGGGAGCCAGTGCAGTCCGCGCAGGATTGGCGTGATGTGGTGGCCAATCGGGACCCCTGCCAGGAGTCGCGCTGCAGCGTTCTGCACCAGCTTGAGTCTCCGGATTACCAACAGAGGAAGGCCAATGTAAAGAGCGTTACAGTAGTCCAGCCTCGAGATGACCGTGGCTTGGATCACTGTGGCTAAGTCGCGCCGGGAAAAATAGGGGGCCAGCTTCCTCGCCTGGCGAAGATGGAAAAATGCTACCCTGCTGACGCTGGAGACGTGGGCCTCCATCGACAACAGGGGGTCCAAGGTTACTCCTAAGCTCTTAACAGAGGGCGACGGACATAATGTCACGCCATCCAGGGTTGGAAGCTGAACATCCCTACAGCCCGGAGGACCCAGCCACAGGATCTCCGTCTTTGCCGGATTCACCTTCAACCTACTGGCTCGCAGCCATCCAGTGACGGCCTCAAGGCAACGATGGAAATTATCGGGTACGGATTCAAGGCTGCCCTCCATCTTCAAGATAAGCTGGGTGTCATCAGCGTACTGATGGCACACCAGCCCAAAACTACGCACCAGCTGGGCAAGTGGTCGCATATAGATGTTAAATAAGAGGGGGGAGAAGAGGGGAACCGCAAAGAAGAGGGGAACCCCCGGAGACATCCTTGCCCCTCCTCACTTGTTGTAGCTGGTTCCGGAGGAAGGAGGTCACCCAATAAGGGCTGTCCCCCTAACTCCGGCCCTAGCAAGGCGGTGAGTCAATAGATCATAATCGACTGTATCAAACGCCGCTGTGAGGTCCAATAACACGAGCAGCGCCGATCCGCCCTGAGCCAGCTGGCAGCGCAACTCATCCGAGATGGAGACCAGGACCGTCTCCGTCCCATAATGTCACTTTCATGTGTTTTAATTGGTTCTGTTTGCGCGCTGTAAATCGCCATGAGCTTCAGATAGGGCGGTCTATTAAACCGAAACAATAAATAAATAAATAAATAAATAAATAAATAAAAAATATATAAATAAATAAAATCTATCGGGTCCAGATAAAGCCTCATTAGGCGAAACGGCGAGGCCCTACTTTGACCGTCGACCCGCACCCTTCCTTTTCATCCCGGAGTACAAACCTATATCTGGATTATCCGCATTCATTGATTTACCAGTTTGGGATTTCTGATTGGAAGCTGGATCTCTTTCTACTTACAAAGCTTATCCACTTTGATTCCACTTTAATTTTGATGATTATGAATAAATAATTGAACTTGCATACGAAGACGTTCCCTGCCTTCTTATATTTACTTTCGAGGAGAACACCCCACCTTTTTTTTCCTGTGTAATTTGCATGACCCCGCCCACTGCCTCTTCCATAACCTATTCCTACTCTTTTCAACACTGGCTGCACAACAAACAGAGCAGAACCAATCAGCAACAAAACATACAGGAAGAGTTTGGGGGATTGACTCCACATGATGAAGTTGAAGTTCACCCTGCATCAAGTCAGAGCTCTGTGACCCCCACTGACATTAGAGCTGGACCACATTATAGCTGTTGTATGTACTAGGATGTATAGTTCACCAGCAATCAAAGAGCACTCTGGAACCCAGCAACAATGGCCCTGGACCTAACTTGGCACACAGAACCCCCCATGGCCAACTGAAAATATTGGAGAAGGTTGTTGGGGGGGGGGGGGGACGACGACACTGACCTTCATTTCTGGGAGTTGTAGTTCACTGTACATCCAGAGACACTGTGAACACCACCGATGATGGATCTGGACCAAACTTGGCACACAGAACCTCCATGATCAACTGAACCTACTGGAGGTATTTGAGGGGACTGACTCACCATAGTGGGAGCTGTAGTTTATCCTGAAGCCAGAGATCACACTGACCCCTACCAATGATGCATCTATCTATAGCAGGGGTAGGGAACCTACAGCTCGGGAGCCAGATGTGGCTCTTTTCATGATTGCATGTGGCTCTCCAGAGCAGCCCGGGCCTCGGTTTCCCAGCATGCAGCTCTCCCTCTTCATTCCTTCCTCTCTCCCCTTCACCCTTTCCTTCTCCTTCTCTCCTTCCTTGTCCCTCCCTCTCACCTTCCTTCTTTCTTCCATTCTCCCTCTTCCTTCCTTTCTTTCTCTTCCTTCCTTCCTTTCTCCCCTTCACCCTTTCCCTCTCCTTCTCTCCTTCCTTTTCCCTCCACGAAGTAGAGAAGTATACTCATGTATCAGTCTAGAATTGACGTTCTGAAAAACAACCCAAAAATCTGGTTCAACTTATCCACCAGTCAATGTCCACACTTTACCTTAATTTTGACCCAAAAAAAGGGGACGGACGGACAAGCGACAACTGTAATATTGAAAATATACCTATACGCACACACATAAACACTGGGGAAATAGTGTTGACACACGAAGCAAGGCGGCCGTCAGGCGCAAGGAGGATGAGAGGAAAAGATAAGGATGTGATCAGACAAGATGAATCGCTGATTCAGTGATGCCAGGCGCATACCCTATGATGCGCATTCACCTGAAATCCCATTTGACAGAAGAACAGGAAAAGAAGAAAGCATCTGACTTAAGCGGAGGGCTACAGAATGGACTCATTCTTCCCAGGGGAAGTATTATCACCCACTTTTGCTTTCCGCCACATGCAATTTGGTTTAACCCTCAAGGCAAAGACAGCAGCAAAATATCTCTAGTCCAGGGGTAGGGAACCTATGGCTCGGGAGCCAGATGTGGCTCGTTTCATGATTGCATCTGGCTCTCCAGAGCACCCCGGGCCTCGGTTTCCCAGCATGCAGCGGGGAGGAGTGATGTAAATGCACCGCGACTGCTGCTTCCGCGCCACCTCCTCTTCCTCACCCCTGCTGCTCTCGCGGCCCTGTGCGCTCTTCGCTGGGGATGGCAGCGCCCGCTGGCGGCGCCCCAACCTCATCTTCCTCTTCATCCTGCGCCACGGGCTTCAGGGAAGGCGGCAGAGGCGGACCTGGCCCTGGCGCTGAAGACCCGGCCTCGCTGCCCCCGGGGGACGCCCAGCTCATCACCCTCATTGTCGGGCAGCTCAAGAGCTGCCGCCTCTTCAATGCTTTCTAGAGGGACTGCCTCGCTGACGTTGACACAAAGGTCCGCCTTGGCCCCGCACCCTCCTCCGCCCACCTGCCTTCCTTCCTTCCTTCCTTCCTTCCTTTCTCTTACTTTCTTTTTCCGTCTCTTTTTCTTTCATTCTTTTTCCTCCCTCTCTCCCTACCTTCTTTCCTCCCTCCCTCTTCGTTCCTTCCTTCCTCTTCCATTCTTTCCTTCTCCCCTTCCTTTTTCCTACCTCTTTCCCCTTCCTTCTTTCCTCCATTCTCCCTCCCTCCCCTCCCTCCCTCCCTTCCTTCCTTCCTCTTCTATTATTTTGCCCCAAGTCTTCCCTTCCTTCTCCTTCCTTTTTTTCACTTCCCTCTGTCCCCCCCTCTTTTCTTTTCTTTTCCCTTCATTATTTTGCTTTTTCTTTCTTTTCCCCACCCTTTCCTTTCCTCCCTTCCCATTTCCTTCTTTCTTTTCCCCTCCTTCTCTCTCTCTCTGCTTTTCTTTTCTTCCTTTTCCATAGTTCGTTCTTCTTTTCTTTCTTCCTCTCCCCCTTCCCCTTAATTTCCTCTGTCTTTCTTTCTTTCTTTCCCCCTTCCTTCCATCTTCTCTTCCTTCCCAGAGTCCTGAGCGTGCCTTTTGCAGAGCCAGGTCTGAAGTGTCCCGTCATTCTGCCGGGGGAATCCTTTTCTCATCGTATGTACGTATATACTCACATTTATTTGAATTCAGACTTTAAATATATTATATATATATCAGTGTTTCCCAACCTTTTTTGAGCCGCAGCACACTTTTAACATTAAAAAAATCCTGGGGCACACCACCAACCAAAATGACACAAAATGACGCTCTAACACAGTAAAGAACGGCTGGGGGATGGTGGCCTGCTGGGAGCAGCTGCTGGGAGTGCTGAAGCCGGGGGAGGGGAGGAGTCAGGCCGCGCCATGCCCTGCCCCCTACCCCCCAGCTTTAGCTCTCCCACAGCTTCTCCAGCCTTGAGGGGGCAGTGCCATGCCAGCGGTGGCAGAGACAGCACAATGCTGGCTTGGCACTGTCCCCTCAAGGCTGGAGAAGCTGTGGGAGAGCTGAAGCCGCCCGCCCGGCCCTCCTCCCCCAAGCAGCAGGAGTTCGGCGGGAGGGGGGAGAGGAAGGGGGGCAGAGAGCTTTTCTCGCGGCACAGCATGAGGTCCATCAAGGCACACTACTGTGCCGCGTCACAGTGGTTGGGAAACACTGATATATATTATCTGGCTCTCACTGAAATAAATTTCCAAATATTTTGCTTTCATGGCTCTCTGAGTCAAAAAGTTTCCCGACCCCTGTCTTATAGGGTCTGTTTTCATTCCTCACAGACTTGTCTGTTAAAGCAGTGTTTCCCAACCTTTTTTGATTCACGACACACTTTTTACATTTGCAAAATCCTGGGGCACACCACCAACCAAAATGACACAAAATGACACTCTAACACAGTAATACACATAGCTAATATGTTTTTAAAATGTATTTATACACTCAGTGTGAAACCTGGACCTGTTTCGATGAACTCAACATAGATATCCTGGCAGGAATGGCAGAAAGACACAAACTTCCCATAACCAAGAGAAAATGCTATAAGAGTTTGGAGGGCATTGACCTTGAGTTTTGGAGTTGTAGTTCACCTATATCAGAGAGCACTGTGGACTCAAACAATGTTGGATCAGGACCAAACTTGGCATGAATACTCAATATGCCCAAATATGAACGCAGTTCAGGGGAAATAGACCTTGACATTTGGGAGTTGTAGTTGCTGGGATTTATAGTTCCCCTACAATCAAAGAGCATTCTGAACCCCACCAATGATAGAACTGGGCCAAACTTCCCACACAGAGCCCCCAGGAGGCAAGAGGAGGTCTCTACTTGGGGAAAGGGAGGTGGGCCTTCCCAATGCATGGAGAGGGAGAGACCAAGTAGACAACGAGTGGGGAGGGGTGTGTGTGTTTGTAATGTTGTGCCTTTATCGAGGTAGGTTTCTTAGGGTTTTTATACTTCAACACACTAGACTCCCCCCCCCCCCCTTTCCTGGAGGTTCCAATTTCCCACGGCACACCTGATGATCGCTCACGGCACACTAGTGTGCTTCGGCACACTGGTTGAGAAACACTGTGTTAAAGAATCATCATGTCAGGCAGATTATGACCTCTTCTGTTGCGATCATGTGAATCATTGGTTTTGTGGGCCAATTGGTGGGGAAATGGTAAGGAAGGGACTGTACTTTCTGGCTGAGTTGAGTCGGAAGCGACGGAATGAGTAAACAACAACAAATGGGGAGGGAGAATGCACAAGGCCGGCTATTTATCATGGTCCCCTTTTCCATCCTTTTCTGGACTTCTATTGGGGAATCTATAGTTCTCAACCAGAGAAGAGATACAATTCCTGGAGATGGCAATTTAAAGCGAGGGGGAAGTGGGGAGAGAGAGAGAGAATCTGTTTGGGGATTCCTCCTGAGCCCCAAAGCCCTGCGTCGCATGTGTGTTTCTTGCCAGAGACACAAAGGCCTCGCTGTATAAACTGTACACGGCTTGATATATTTTTTAAACAAGGCCAGTGGGAATACGATAGGTGCAGGCGGAAAAGCAAACAGCCCCATCTCGGAGAAACACTTCCCATTTCCAGTTGCTGTGCATGCAACACGCCCAAATTAAATCATCCCCTACAGCAAACCGAGGTCTTGGCCCCGCTGACACGGGCGCTCCTCCACCGAAGGCTGATTTCCCCTGGCGATCCCCGTAAATCTTGAGCCTATTTGTTAGGACTGCAGACATACACACACACAAACACACACACACACACTGGAGGAAACACCACTAGCTTATGTTTGGCAAACCCTGGATGCAACCCTCCACCCCACAACTTATAAATCCTGAGTAATTGAGAGCAGAACAGTTATAGGATCATAGGCGTAGCCAAAAGGCATTGCGAGACTCCTCTTCTGCAAGGACTTAAATCTCCCAAGGCCAAGGAGTTGCGCCAGGAACTGTTGCGCTTCTCTCCGACCCCAACCCATCTTTACCATGATGAACACCCCCCCTTCAATGTGGTTTTGATGCCACATTGATGACTATCTCTGGAAAAGGTTCAGGAGCGGACGAAGGTAATTTCAAATGGTATGCGAACCTTCTTTTGGCGCCCCCTCGCTCTACGGCCTTGTGCCGGATGCACATGCACACCGGTGGCATGCCGGTGTCCACATGTGCAGGGCCAGCTAGTTCCACACATGCGCAGGGCCAGCTAGTTCTGTGCATGCGCAGGGCCAGCTAGTTTCGCACATGCACAAGGCTGGCTAGTTCCGCGCATGTGCAGGGCCAGCTAGTTCCGCGCACGTGCAGGGCCAGCTAGTTCCGTGCATGCGCCGGGCCAGCTAGTTCTGCGCAAGCGCCGGGCCAGCTAGTTCCGCGCATGCGCCGGGCCAGCTAGTTCCACCCATGCGCCGGGCCAGCTAGTTCTGCGCATGTGCCGGGCCAGCTAGTTCCGCGCATGTGCAGAGCCAGCTAGTTCCGTGCATGTGCAGGGCCAGCTAGTTCCGCGCATGTGCAGGGCCAGCTAGTTCCGCGCATGTGCAGAGCCAGCTAGTTCCGTGCATGTGCAGGGCCAGCTAGTCCCGTGCATGTGCCGGGCCAGCTAGTTCCGCGCACGTGCAGGGCCAGCTAGTTCCATGCATGCACCGGGCCAGCTAGTTCCGTGCATGCGCCGGGCCAGCTAGTTCGCCCATGTGCAGGGCCAGTTAGTTCCGCGCATGTGCAGGGCCAGCTAGTTCCGTGCATGTGCAGGGCCAGCTAGTTCCGCGCATGTGCAGGGCCAGCTAGTTCCGCGCATGTGCAGGGCCAGCTAGTTCCACGCATGTGCAGGGCCAGCTAGTTCCGCGCATGTGCAGGGCCAGCTAGTTCCGTGCATGTGCAGGGCCAGCTAGTTCCGTGCATGTGCAGGGCCAGCTAGTTCCGCGCATGTGCAGGGCCAGCTAGTTCCGTGCATGTGCAGGGCCAGCTAGTTCCGTGCATGCGCAGGGCCAGCTAGTTCTGTGCATACACAGGGCCAGCTAGTTCCGCGCATGCGCAGGGCCAGCTAGTTCCATGCATGTGCAGGGCCAGCTAGTTCCATGCATGCACCGGGCCAGCTAGTTCCGTGCATGCGCCGGGCCAGCTAGTTCCGCGCATGTGCAGGGCCAGCTAGTTCCGTGCATGCGCAGGGGCAGCTAGTTTTGCGCATGCGCTATTGCTGCAGCGCAACACCAAGTGGATAGTGTTGTTGTTGTTATTATTAGAAACACAACAAGATTAGTACACAGCAAACAAAGTCACTTTGCTGACAGTTTATTATTATTATTATTATGATCTCCATTATCTGTAGCTTTGGGTGGCAGCCAGATCAGGTTCTGTATTAGGTTCTATTGATGTTATTATTATTTGAAACACAACAAGATTAGTACACAGCAAACAAAGTCACTTTGCTGACTGTTTTATTTATTATTATTATTATCATCTCCATTATCTGTAGCTTTGGGTGGCACCCAGATCAGGTTCTGTATTAGGTATTATTATTATTATTAATATTATTATAGGAAACACAACAAGATTAGTACATAGCAAACAAAGTTACTTTGCTGACTGTTTACTATTATTATTATCTCCATTATCTGTAGCTTTGGGTGGCAGCCAGATCAGGTTCTGTATTAGGTATTATTATTATTATTATTGGAAACACAACAAGATTAGTACATAGCAAACAAAGTTACTTTGCTGACTGTTTACTATTATTATTATCTCCATTATCTGTAGCTTTGGGTGGCAGCCAGATCAGGTTCTGTATTAGGTTCTATTGTTGTTGTTATTATTTGAAACACAACAAGATGAGTACACAGCAAACAAAGTCACTTTGCTGACTGATTATTATTATCATTATTATCATTATTATTACTATTATTGGAGGGGATGATGCTCAGAAAATGGGAAATTGTAGCTCAGCTGTAGTGCTTCCTTCACTGGGGGACGCAGTCGTAGCAAGCGAGACCCAGACCAACATGGCTAAAAGAGGCCTAGAAATCCACAGGGATTATCCTTATCACAATCCCTTTCTATTTGCTTGTCAAACTAAAGCAAGCAGATAGAAAATCTGCCCGCCAGGAAGTCAAAATGTATGGGGGGAATCAAGGACAGGGAGATAGTAAGGGAACGAACTTAGAATGGGAAAGATAAGACTGGAAAAGAGTGAACAGATCAAAAGGTTACACAACTACACAGCTCAAGAAAGAGCACTGAATAATTGTCTTGGTGTCTTAAAACATCCTAGACGGCAAATAACTCATTCCGGAAGAGGTAGAATTGGCATTAGGAGACTAGCACTGAAATCCTCTGTCTCACACTTTTTTCTAAAATGACCAACCACCTGAAACCGAGAGATCCAAACCATACCCAAAACATCAATGATATGGTTACATCCCAGGCCTGGCCCAAGTTTCCTGGGACTCAGAACAAGAGGAAGACACCTCAGAGCAAGAGACATAACTTGCAAAGTTTGGGTGTGCGTTTTCTACCTGTGCGACTTGGTCATTTTTTGTTTGAATAGCAAATTCTGAGCAACTATATTCAATGCTGAACTGACCATACTTGAAACGAACAACAAAACACATGCCGCCGAAGTGTGCTGTAGCGTAAATTATGGCCCATAAAGCCAGGCCCGGATTACCCATAAGGCCACCCTAGGCCATTGCCTAGGGGCGCAAGCCAAAGGGGGCACAGTTCACGGACCCCCAAAAAAGTTGAAATAAAACCGCAACGCGCGGCATGAAATGACTCTCCCCCTCCCTCCCTCTCTCTCTCTCTCTCTCTCTCTCTCGGGAGGGCGGGGGGTGCTGTGAGGGGCCGGGGGAGGAGGGAATGGCAACCCCCCCCTCACCATCGCCCCCACCAACGCCCCCTTGTCAAGGAAGGAGCGGAGGTGCGAGGAGGAGGAGGCGGGGGAGGCTGGGCATTTGCGGCACTCAGGAACATGGCAGAGGAGGCAGAGGCTGTGGCGCTCGCGCCCTCCTGCCGTACATGCCCAGCAGCGGCCCCGGGGGCGAGGCTTCCCTTCCTTTCTTCCTCCTCGCCGCGACCACCTTCCTTGACTGAAGGAAGGCGGTCGCGGCAAGAAGGAGGAAGAGGCGGAGGGAAGCCCTGCCCCCGGGGTCGCTGCCGCGCATGCCCAGCAGCCCCCCGGGGGCGGGGCTTCCCTTCCTCTTCCTCCCCGCAACCACCTTCCTTGACTGAAGGAAGGCGGTCACGGCAAAGAGGAGGAAGAGGTGGAGAGAAGCCCAGAAGCGGCCCCAGCGGCCCCAGGGGCGGGACTTCCAAAGTGTGGCCTAGGGCGCCAAAAAGAGTTAATCTGGGCCTGCGTAAAGCACGAAGTCAGGGGAAAGTGTTGGAGCATATAAGGATTTATGTGTGTGTGTGTGTCAACTGTAAAATAAGATGGATGAAGTTGATCTCATTTCACTAGGGACGGAGTTCCGCAACCGAGGGGGCCACCACTGAGAACACCCTGTCTCTTGTCCCCACCACTATTCACACTGAAACCTACCAGTAATTTCAGCAATGGCACCAAAATTTGTGGACACTGTTCTGTTTGTGACAACATTTCCACTGAGACAACTATCTACAGTCCGGCATTGAACAAGCACTTTGATATAAGATGCTTTGCGACGTGCGCGTCATCCTGCGTCACGTACGCGGTCACATGTCCATGCTCCCTAGTCTATGTGGGGATGACTATGAGACAAGTTAGACAGCGTTTTGTGGAACATCGCAGTAGAATAAACACTGGCAATATGGACTTACCCCTGTACACACATTGTTTACAATGTAAACATGACCCCAAATCCCTCCGTATCCGGGTGCTTGATAAGATTACACCTCGTCCCCATGTTGACACTCTGAAAGCCTTGCGGAAACTAGAAATCTCCTGGATTTTACGTTTAAACACAGAATACCCCAAAGGGTTAAACTTAGGTATCAGTGTTCAGTCTCTGATTGCCTGATGTGCTTCACCTGCATTACCTTTATTTCTATCGCCTGGTTTCAGTCCTCTTTACCTTTATGGTCACCTCACTGTATGTGGTGAGGTTCAGTCCTGACACTTCCTAATAGTGGTATGTATACCTGCATATTTGTAATATATTTTTATGGGTGATACACTTGGTTGTGCTATACACTATGTAATTCTCTTATAGATATAAGGACGAATTTGACATCTACGAAGGCCTTGAGAAAGCCCTGCCCTGGGGGCGAAACGGGGGAGTGGCCCCAGAATGTTGGCATCGCCAGCCCGTCGGCCTGTTTTTGAATGAACTTGCGGAGATACATCATTGTCTCCTTGGGTCCTTTATATCCTATTATGCTTTGGACTATTCAGCATTCGAGTTATGATTTAATATTTTGATGACAGCCATACTTATGTTGTATTTGGACACTATGTTGCCAGAATGTCTCTTGTAAATGTTGTATATGCGCCTCTTTATATGTATGGTTTATCTGATATATGAATGCTCTACTCGATGTTGACTAATATATATATGATATAGATTTTTATACAGCAATTACCTGTTTGTGTGTTTTATGCTCTTGTCCCCACCAACCACACCTGTGAGTGAGGCAGGGCCTCCATAGAAGACTGTAACGTCCGAGGTGGTTCATAGAGGGAAATACTTATGGACAGGTAAGCTGGACCAGAACCATTTAGGGCTTTATAGGCTGAAGCCAGCACTTTGAATTGTGCTTGGTAGCAGACTGGCAACCAGTGGCTCTGACACAACAGTGGAGGGGTATGCTCCCTGTATGTTGCTCCGGTCAGTAATTTTGCTACTTGAAGCTTCCAAACAATCTTCAAAGGCAACCCTCATAGAGTGTGTTGCAGTAGTCTATTCAGGATGTAACGAGAGCGTGGACCACCGTGGCCAGATCTCTGGCACTTGAAGGGGGGGGGGGGGTGTCTGGTCTGGACTCAATTTATTTATTTATTTATTTATTTATTATTGCGGCTTTTATGCCGCCGACTCCCAGGGGCTCGCGGCTCACAGCAAAGGTTTAAAACATCAGTATCAGCATAACATTTAAAACATTTAAAACAGCGGCAGTAGCATTAAAATACAACATTAACATTAACAATTAGCCATAAGCAACATCACACCAGAACAAGACATAGCAGCGTGTCGTAGGGGAGGACGTGGGCTTACTCACTGAAGGCCTGCCTAAACATGTGAGTTTTGCGGGCCCGTCTAAATGGGAGTAAGTCCCTCAGGGCCCTGGTTCCGGCCGGCAGGGCGTTCCATAGCGTAGGAGCTATAACCGAGAACGCCCTCCGGCGGGTCGATGTCAGGTGCGCCGACTTTATTGTTGGTATTACCAGAAGGTTGGCATCTTCAGATCGGAGTGGCCTCGAGGGGCAGTAAGGGGTGAGGCGGTCCCTCAGATACGCTGGCCCCAGGCCGTATACGCTGGCCCCAGGCCGATCCGGTGCTCAATAGGCAGCCAGTGCAGATCCTGCAAGATTGGTGTTATACGGCAGCCTGCTGGAGCCCCAGACAGGAGCCGGGCGGCAGCGTTCTGCACCAGCCTGAGCTTCCGGGTCGTCGACATAGGGAGGCCAACGTGAGCGCGTTACAGTAAACTAGCCTCGAGATGACCGTGGCTTGGATCACCGTGGCTAGGTCGCTTCGGGAGAGGTAGGGGGCCAGCCTCCTTGCCTGGCGGAGGTGGAAGAAAGCAGCCTTGCTGACCATGGCGACCTGAGCCTCCATGGACAGCTGGGAGTCCAGATGGACACCCAGGCTCTTCACAGACGGCGCTGGATGCAGCGCCGCCCCGTCCAGGGTCGGAAGCCGGGCATCCACCTCGCCCGGGCGGCCCAGCCACAAGAACTCCGTCTTCGCCGGATTCACCCTCAACCTACTGGCTCGCAGCCATCCAGTAACGGCTTCGAGGCAAAGCTGGAAATTATCGGGGGCGGACTCCGGCCTGCCCTCCATCCTCAGAATGAGCTGGGTGTCATCAGCGTACTGGTGACAGACCAGCCCATAACTCGCACCAGCTGTGCAAGCGGCTGCATGTAGATGTTAAATAACAGAGGGGAGAGAATGGCCCCCTGAGGGACCCCACAGAGTAGTGGGGAGCCCTCGGAGACCACCTCACCCCTCCTCACACGCTGAGACCGCTGGTGGAGGAAGGAGGTCAGCCATTTAAGGGCTGTCCCCCTCACTCCAGCCACGGCCAGGCGGTGGATCAAAAGATTGTGGTCGACCGTGTCAAACGCTGCCGTGAGGTCAATAACACGAGCAGCGCAGACCCGCCTTGGTCGAGCTGGCAGCGGAGTTGGTCTGTGATGGAGACCAGGACCGTCTCCGTCCCGTGCCCGAACGGAAGCCGGACATCTAGGAAGGATTGCAGCTGCTCCATTACTGCCCTCTCAACCACCTTGCCCAGGTACGGAAGGTTCGACACTGGGCGGTAGTTGGAGGAACCGCGAGAGTCCAATGATGGTTTCTTCAGTAATGGAGCCACCACCGCCTCTTTTAAGCACTCTGGAAAGACTCCTTGCTCAAGGGAGCTGTTTATGATATTCAACAGAGGCCCACGTAACCCCTCCAGGCAAGATCTAACAAGCCAGGAGGGGCACGGGTCGAGGGAGGGAATTTGTTTGCCCTCATCCAGACCATCACAGCTGCCAAGCACTGGTTCGGGACCTGAGCAGCCTCCTTAGCAGCAGGTGGAAAGGAGTAGAAGAGCTGTACGTCATCTGCGTACAGATTACATTGAACCCCAAAACTCCGGATTATCTCTCTCTGTAGCTTCATGTAGATGTTTAACAACATGGGGGACAACACCGAGCCCTACACACAAACAATAAATTGCATTATATAATAATCTGCAGCCAGGAAATCAGAAGAGATTTCCTTCTTGGGAAGAGAGCAATGACCAATCTTGATAAAATAGTGAAGAGTAGAGACACCACACTGGCAATGAAGATCCGCATAGTCAAAGCAATGGTATTCCCCATAGTAACCTATGGATGCGAGGGCTGGACCATAAGGAAGGCTGAGCGAAGAAAGAGAATGCTTTTGAACTGTGGTGCTGGAGGATCGCAAGAAGATCGGAAGAAGATCCAACCAGTCCTGTTGCTCACTGAAGGGAAGGAGATTAGAGGCAAAGATGAAGTGCTTTGGCCACATCATGAGAAGACAGGAAAGCTCAGAGAAGACAATGATGCTGGGGGAAATGGAAGGAAAAAACAAGAGGGGCCGATCAAAGGCAAGTTGGATGAATGGCATCCTTGAAGGGACTAAAAATGACTCTGAAGGAGCTGGGGGTGGTGACAGCCGACAGGGAGCTCTGGCGAGGGATGGTCCATGAGGTCACGAAGAGTCAGAAGCGACTGAACAAATAAACAACAACAACAGATTATTACCTCTTCTGTTGTGATCATGTGAATCATTGTTTTTGTGGGCCAATTGGTGGGGAAATGGTAAGGACGGGACTGTACTTTCTGGTCGAGTTGAGGAGAACTGGAGACGAGCTGTAGGCCCTTTTCTGTATTGGGTAGTGGCAATTTCAGTTGGGTATTGTGGTGAAGTCATATTTATTTGTTACAGGTTTTAAATGTGGTTGATGTTTATATATATGTATGTATATTGTAAGGGTAAAACTTGGCTAACCTTAAAGGGTTAACAGGAATATTAGCTGACAGTACCTCCAAGGAGTTTCTGTTACCGTGGAAACAAGAGGCAGAGCTTTGGAAACTTCGGATTGTAAGTGGCTTTGGAAACTTCGGATTCAAACTGTGTGAGTTGGTGGTTAACTGCGAAAGCAGAAGGGTGTGTGGAGAGTTAGAGAGTCTGTTTTTAGCCAGCTATCAGCGGGTGTTAAAAAGACTCTGGTTCTACTCTGAGGGAGAGTAGCAGTGAAGCATGACTCTACTCTGGGAGAGAGTAGCAGTGCAGCTGTGTTTAACTGCCAGGGAAGCAGTTTGATTTAAGGACCAGAAGAGTGTAGAAAACTGTTGAGTTATTGGTCCTAGGAGTGCAGTGATATAGTATCAGACTGTATCTCCATAGTTAGTATATTGGAACCTTAAGAAACGTGCCTCTGAGTAGATATTGTAACCATCCAAGCTCTTGAACTCTGAAACCTCTATGCTTAAACTACTGTTTAAATAAACTTTATAGTTCTTTGACAAAAACATCTTTTCTAGTGGTTCTTTCTCCCACAAGCCTTGAAAACAACTCTTTCCTAGTGAGTAGCCAAGCACAGTAAATTATATGGGGGCAGCAAGTGAAAATTAAAACAGTCCTTACATATTGTGATGGCATAGGTAGGATATTCTGCCCTGTCACAACCCTGAGTTTGAATCCTCACATTCTCTTCACACTTAAAACACAGATTCGAATTCAGATCCACACATAATTGAAGATCTCACATAATTGGTGGCAGTTGATAAAAAGGGAAACTACCCTCCCATGGTTCTCCACAGTTAGATCGAAGGAAAATATCTCTACATAATTGGCTGTAGTCTGAGTACGTTACAGGTATTAAGGAGGAAATTAAAGGGGAAATTTATCCTCCCCTCCCCCTTTTATCAGCTGTGAAAAAAAGACCCCATACTCATGCCCCAATGCAGAAAGAAAGAATAAGCGGGCACACCGGGGGATTTGCAATGCAAAGGATTGCGACGGACAACCACTGTGTTAGTCAATGAGTGCAGATTTACACTACACTAGGATGATGTAGGATCTCAGCCACATTTTTTGTCCTGTTTCAATTCCAACTCTTTCCAACTTTGCATCTGGAAAACGAATTAGCATCAGGGACGCAAGTGCAATTCAACAACTTATTTTTCTCTTTTTCTTTTCTTTTTTTTTTGGGTTGTTGACGCATTTCTACTGACAACGAGAAATGGAAGCTCAGCCTGGAGTAATATGGTGAGGCATCCCAACTGCTGTGACCATGGATTCCTGTTGGAGAATCATGAAGTTATCATCCCATTTCAGGATGCTAATGAATTACCCTTGTTGAAGATATGGTGCTTGGAGAAGACTACCCACACCACTGGACACCATCAGGAATGGTAGGCAAAGAGTCTCCAGAAGAGGAGGGGCTACTAATTCTGGCGGCATCAACAACAGGATGGTCACTTCTTTTTCAGCAGCTATCTTGAAATAGCTGAAGGGATCGTATGTAGAGTTGTGTGCAGATCCGTTTTCCTTCATTACATCCATTCTTTCAATACTTTTGTTACCTTCATATAACGGGAAGCCCTCTAAGGCAGTGTTTCCCAACTGCTGTGATGCGGCACACTAGTGTGCCATGACAGACCTCCTGCTGTTCCGCAAGAAAAGCTCTCTGCCCCTCCCTTCCTTCCCTTCTCCTCCTGCCAAACTCCTGCTGCTTGGGGGAGAAGGAGGAAGGGCCGGGCAGCGGCGAAGAAAAAGAAGGGTTCGGGGCGCCGCCTCCTTCGGCCGCTTCCCCAGCCAGCCTCCAATCTGCCATGACTCTCGCCCCTCGCTCACTGAAGCCGCACAGAGGAGGAGCCCTGCCCACTGATGGCCGTCCACTGCTCATGCTCCTCCTCTGTGGGAGAGCTGAAGCTTTGGGGTGGGGGCGGAGCATGGTGGGGCCTGGCTCCGCCCCCTCCCCCCGGCTTTGGCACTCCCAGCAGCTGCTGGGGAAAGTGCCAAGCCAGCATTGTGCTGGCTCTGCCACTACTGGCTTGGCACTGCCCCCTCAAGGCTGGAGCAGCTGCTGGGAGAGCCGAAGCCGGGGAGAGGGGGCGGGGCATGGCGCGGCCTGACTCCTCCCCCTCCCCCGGCTTCGGCACTCCCAGCAGCTGCTCCCAGCAGGCCACCATCCCCCAGCCATTCTTTGCTGTGTTAGAGTGTCATTTTGTGTCATTTTGGTTGGTGGTGTGCCCCCGGATTTTTTTTAATGTTAAAAGTGTGCCACGGCTCAAAAAAGGTTGGGAAACACTGCTCTAAGGTAAAGGTTTTCCCCTGACATTAAGTCCAGTCATGTCTGACTTTGGAGGTTAGTGCTCATCTCCATTTCTATGCCAAAGAGTCGGCGTTGTCCATAGACACCTCCGAGGTCATGTGGCCAGCATGACTGCATGGAGCACCGTTACCTTCCTGCTGGAGCGGTCCCTATTGATCTACTCACACTTGCATGTTTTGAAACTGCTAGGTTAGCAGAACCACTCCCTGGATTCGAACCTGCAACCTTTTGGAAAGCAAGTTCAGCAGCTCAGCGGCTTTATTTATTTATTTATTTATTTATTTATTTTGTATATTTCTATCCCGCCCTTCTCCCCACAAGGGAGACTCAGAGCGGCCTCACATAAGCATCAGAAGATGCAACAACATAAATACCATAAAAATAAAAAATCACAATAAAATCATTTAAAACATTGTCCAACATCAGTAAATTTATGTTGCACTTCAGACAAGGAGCACCCCACCTAGTCACACACACAACAGGCAGTCTCTGAATAAGAAGGCTTCTATCGAATCAAATGTAATGTCCAACAAAAGGGTTAAAAGAAGATAAATTGTAGAACATATCCAAGGTAAAATCACACAGTTCAATTAGTCCCAAAATCCAATAGACAAAGGTAGAAGGCTTGATGCAAATCCCATCAATGATACAAGGCAGCTTTGGAAGCAAAACGTGCACGGAGGCCTAGGCAAAAAAAATCAAGAGCTTGGAAACAAGAATAGCTTGGCATAGTATCCTGAACGAAGCTTGGAATCTAAAGACAATTTCCCAAGTAAGCTCTAATAAGGACAAATTAGTTTCGGTTTCCCAAACGGCCACTACGTCGTAGACTGGCGGCTTGCCGAGATTCTAGAATGTTATCTCTACGATTGAATGTAAGCTCATTAAAATTCCCAGGTGTTCCGTAATCAGTCTGAAGGCCTTCAGACTCCTGCTCATCTAATACAGCCCTGGGGATTGGCCTATTCTCAGGAAGACAAGCCTCATCTGAAAGTTCACTTTGCAGTTCAGAGTTCTCATCATCAGCATTTACATTAAAAAAATCCCATCATCCCTAGCATGCACATGAACACCAGGCTGAAACACCACAATTTAACGATAAATTAACATGCCAGTAAAACCAAACCAAGCAAGGAGAATCCGTGTCACAAAACCCAACCCTCTACTTACATCTTCCCTCCCCATCGGGATCGCATTAACTCCACAAATCCGGATGAATGGATTTTCTTCTACCGTACTTGTACAGGGTTGCCCTTAATGCTTTCATACAGTCACTGCATACGGCAGGGACGCGGCCACTGCCATTTTTGAGCTCCTCCCACCATATGTGGCAACCACAGATTCTCCAATCCGGATTGGAAGTTTCAGCACCTGGTCTATAAGATGGCTCCAGGTATATAAGACCACACTCGCGTAAAAGACTACTCCGGCGTATAAGGCTACTCCCACGGATAAGACGACTCCCGCAGATAAGACTACACCCACGTAAAAGACTACTCCAGCGTATAAGGCTACTCCCGTGGATAAGATGACTCCCACGGATAAGACTACACCCGCATAAAAGACTACTCCGGCGTATAAAGCTATTCCCGCAGATAATATGACTCCCGCATAAAAGACTACTCCAGCGTATAAGGCTACTCCCGCGGATAACATGACTCCAACGGATAAGACTACACCCACATAAAGGCTACTCTTATTTATTTATTTATTTATTATTCGGGCTTCTATGCCGCCGACTCCCTGAGGCTCGCGGCGGCTTACAGGAGCCGAAGGGCACAGTAAAATACAGGCAATAAGCAGTTAAAAACAATTAAAAACAACAGCAGTACAGTAATTAATAACACAGTTAACACAATGAACAGCACATCATCCTCAGAAGAACGAATAGATGGCGGGGCATGGGCAGGACTTACTCACCAAAGGCCTGCTTAAACAGGTATGTTTTACAGGCCCGTCTAAACGGGAGCAAGTCCTTCATAGCCCGAGTTCCGGCCGGGAGGGCGTTCCACAGCGTAGGTGCTATGACAGAGAACGCCCTCCGGCGGGTAGCAGTCAGCCTTGCGAGTTTAGCTGAAGGTATCTCCAGGAGATTGGAGTCCTCAGACCGAAGTGATCTCGGAGGGCAATATGGGGTGAGACGGTCCCTCAAATACGCTGGCCCCAGGCCGTGTAAGGCCTTAAAGGTGAGGACCAACACTTTGAAGGTGATCCGGTGCTCAATTGGCAGCCAGTGCAGATCCTGCAAAACAGGTGTTATGTGGGCGCCAGCTGGCGTGCCAGACAGGAGCCGGGCGGCAGTGTTCTGCACTAGCCTGAGCTTCCGGGTCACCGACAGAGGAAGGCCAACGTAGAGCGCGTTGCAGTAATCCAGCCTTGAGATGACTGTGGCTTGGATCACCGTGGCCAGATCGTTCCGGGAGAGATAGGGGGCCAGCCTCCTTGACTGTCGCAGATGAAAAAAGCGATCTTGCTGACCGCAGAGACCTGGGCCTCCATGGTCAGCTGGGAGTCCAAATGGACCCCCAGGCTCTTTACGGAAGGCGATGGGCATAACACCGCACCGTCCAGGCTCGGAAGCTGGACATTAACATCACCCGGGCGACCCAGCCACAAGATCTCCGTCTTTGCCGGATTCACCCTCAACCTACTGGCTCGCAGCCATCCAGCAACGGCTTCGAGGCAGTGTTGGAAATTATCGGGGACAGAACCCGGCCTGCCCTCCATCCTCAGAATGAGCTGGGTGTCGTCAGCGTACTGGTGACACTCCAGCCCATAACTCCGCACCAGCTGTGCAAGCGGCTGCATGTAGATGTTAAATAACAGAGGAGAGACAATGGCCCCTGGGGACCCCACAGAGTAGTGGGGAGCCCTCGGAGACCACCTCGCCCCTCCTCACACGCTGAGACCGCTGGTGGAGGAAGGAGGTCAGCCATTTAAGGGCTGTCCCCCTCACTCCAGCCACGGCCAGGCGGTGGATCAATAGATTGTGGTCGACCGTGTCAAACGCTGCCGTGAGGTCCAATAACACGAGCAGCGCAGACCCGCCTTGGTCGAGCTGGCAGCGGAGTTGGTCTGTGATGGAGACCAGAACCGTCTCCGTCCCGTGCCCCGAACGGAAGCCGGACTGGAAGGGGTCTAGCCATGTTGCATCATCTAAGAAGGACTGCAACTGCTCCGTTACTGCCCTCTCAACTACCTTCCCCAGGTACGAAAGGTTCGACACTGGTCGGTAGTTGGAGGGAACCGCCGGGTCTAGTGACGGTTTCTTCAGTAATGGAGCTACCACCACCTCTTTTAAGCACTCTGGAAAGACTCCTTGCTCAAGGGAGCTGTTTACGATGTTCAACAGAGGCCCACATAACCCCTCCAGGCACGATCTAACAAGCCAGGAGGGGCACGGGTCGAGGGAGCAGGTGGTAGGCCTAGTTGCAGCCACCATCTTATCAACAGCATCTGCGCCCAGTGGCCGAAACCAGTCGAGGGTGGGCCCGGCGGAGGGCCACGGGGTCTCAAGTTCTCTTACTGTGTCAACCGTGGCTGGAAGGTCCCGGCGGAGGCTTAGTATCTTGTCTGTGAAGAAGCTCTGGAAAGCACCGGCAGTGAGGGCCTGATCACTATTTTTTTCTGGCGTATAAAGCTACTCCTGTGGATAAGACGACTCCCACGGATAAGACTACACCCACATAAAAGACTACTCCGACGTATAAAGCTACTCCTGCGGATAAGACTACACCCACGTAAAAGACTACTCCAGCGTATAAGGCTACTCCCACAGATAAGATGACTCCCGCAGATAAGACTACACCCGCGTAAAAGACTACTCCAGCGTATAAGGCTACTCTCGCGGATAACACAACTCCCATGGATAAGACTAAACCCACGTAAAGGCTACTCCAGCGTATAAAGCTACTCCCGCAGATAAGACTACACCCAAGTAAAAGGCTACTCTGGTGTATAAAGCTACTCCCATCGATAAGATGACTCCCGCGGATAAGACTACACCCGCGTAAAAGACTACTCTGGCATATAAAGCTACTCCCACAGATAAGACGACTTCCGCGGATAAGACTACACCCGCGTAAAAGACTACACCCGTGTAAAAGACTACTCTGGCATATAAAGCTACTCCCATGGATAAGACGACTCCCGTGGATAAGACTACACCCGCGTAAAAGACTACTCCGGCGTATAAAGCTACTCCCATGGATAAGACGACTCCCACGGATAAGAGTACACCCGCGTAAAAGACTACTCCAGCGTATAAGGCTACTCCTGCGGATAAGGCGAGTCCCACGGATAATACTACACCCACGTAAAAGACTACTCCGGTGTATAAGGCGACTCCCGCAGATAAGACAACCCCTGACTTTTGAGAAGATTTTCTTAGGTTAAAAAGTAGTCTTATACACCAGCAAGTATGGTATTCATTTTGTCAATTGAACCCAAGGCTTTCAGCATGCAACGCATAGCCTCGATCCTGGCGCTACGGCTCGTCCCTACAGTCACATTCCAGTTTGAAAACCAACAAAGCTTTGGCAGCTCCAGACCTTGCGAGCCCGTTCAGGAAGGAAGCGTAATCTCTCCTTACACTCATGCTGGTCTGAAGGGGTGGCGGAGTGGGGAAGAGAAAAAGAAAACCCAAAAACAAAACCCCGAGCATTTGGTGAAGGATACTCCAAGAGTCTTGCTCCTTGGACAACTTCCAGGTGTTTATACACACGGCCAAACCTGGCTCGGAGTCAGCTCCCCAGCCCCCTTTGGAGAAGGGATGGTGCGAAAAGAGAGAGAGGGGAGGCGAAGAGAGCCAGCAAGGAAACAAGAGGGAGAAATCTTAATCCTAACGGCGGTGAAGGTGCACCGGACAGGCCGCAATCTAATCTCTGGCCATTCAATTAAAAGCCTTCACAATCTTTATGAGTGTTGCATCCTGCTCTGCGCCTGGATATGGAGATTCTCATAAAAGGCTCTTTTGGGTCTAAAAATAACAATGCAAGGGCATACCACCAATCAAAATGACCCAAAATGACACTCTAACACAGTGATACATATAGTTAATATGGTTTTAAATGTATTTATACACTCAGTGTGAAACCTGGGCCTGTTTCGATGAACACAACATAGATATCCTGGCCCAAAACATACCAATGCTACCCCAAGGAGGGATCATCAGTCAAACAATTGATGTTGTCATTTGGGAGTTGTAGTTCCTGGGAGTTATAGTTCACCCGCAATCAAAGAGCAATCTGAACTCCACCAATGATGGAATGGAATCAAACTTCCCACACTGAACTCCCATAACCAAGAGAAAATACTATAAGAGTTTGGTGGGCATTGACCTTGAGTTTTGGAGTTGGAGTTCACCTATATCCAGAGAGCACTTTGGACTCAAACAATGTTGGATCACGACCAAACTTGGTATGAATACTCAATATGCCCAAATGTGAACACAGATGGAGTTTGGGGAAAATAGACCTTGACATTTGGGAGTTACAGTTTCTGGGATTTATAGTGAACACACAATCAAAGAGCATCCTGAACTCTTGCAACCATGGAATTGAACCAAATTTGGCATATTGAACTCTCACTGCTAACAGAAAGTACTGAAAGGGTTTGCTTGGGAATTGACCTTGAGTTTGGAAGTTGTAGTTCACCTACACCCAGAGAGGGGCGAGGGAGAGCCTGCGAGACTGGAGGTAGGCTCGCATCAGCGTGTCCCTTCAAGCCGGCATGGGAGTTCTGTGTGGAAGTTTGGCCCAATTTTGTTGTTAGTGGGATTCAGAATGCTCTTTGATTGTAGGTGAACTATAAATTCCAGCAACTACAACTCCCAAATGTCAAGGTCTATTTTCCCCAAACTCCACCTGTGTTCATGTTTGGGCATATGGAATATTCATGCCAAGTTTGGTCCAGATCCATCATTTTTTGAGTCCACGGTGTTCTCTGGGTATAGGGAACTACAACTGCCATACTCAAGGTCAATGCCCACCAAACCCTTCTAGAGTTTTCTGTTGGTCCTTTGTGCCATTGTTGGTGTTCAGAATGATCTTTGATTGTAAGTGTACTATAAATCCCAGCTACTACAATTCCCAAAGTATATTTTTCCCAAACTCCACCAGTTTTGGCATTTGGGAACATTGAGTATTTGTGCTAAGTTTGGTCCAGATCTATCAGTGTTTGAGTCCCCAGTGTTCTCTGGATGTAGGTGAACGACAACTCCAAAACTCAAGCTCAATGTCCACCAAATCCTTCCAGTATTTTCTGTTGGTCATGGGAGTTCTGTGTGCCAAGTTTGGTTCAATTCCATCATTGTTGGCGTTCAGAATGCTCATTGATTGTAGGTGAACTATAAATCACAGCAACTACAACTCCCATCATTGGTGGAGTTCAGAATGCTCTTTGATTGTAGGTGAACTATAAATCACAACAACTACAACTCCCAAATGTCAAGGTGTATTTTTCCCAAACTCCACCAGTGTTGGCATTTGGGCACATTGAGTACTCGTGCCAAGTTTAGTCCAGATCTAGCAGTGAACTATAAATCCCAGAAACTACAACTCTACAAATGATAAAATCAATCCTCCCCCCAACTCCACCAGGATTCAAATTTGGGCATATCAGGTATTTGTGCCCAATTTGATCCAGTGAATGTAAATACATCCTGCATATCGGATATTTACACGACGAGCAAAAATACAGTTATGAAATAGCAACTTAAATAATGTTATTATTGAGGGTCAGGACAACATGAGGAACTGGATTGAGGGGTCGCGGCATTAGGAAGGTTGAGGAAACACTGCAGGAGGGGGAGAGTTGCAACTTTCCTCCCCGCTCCCTGTGCTTTCCCGGTTTTCTTGGCTTTGGGAAAGTCTTCCCTTGAGTGACAGCAATCGTGTAGGTCAAGTATAGGGCGCCCGAGATAAAGAAATAAAAGCCATGTAATGTGGCAAAGGAGACAGAAAACAGCCTCTGAGGCTGAACGGTGACAGAGCAAAGCAAGAAGGAAAGCATCTGCTGGCGGAACACAAGGAAAGGACTCTCCGGATGGGAAAACCCTCCCGGGAAAGGGGGGGAAACCCTTGCTACAAGTTGAAGCCACTGGATGCCCATTGTTATTCATAGAGTTTGCAACAACAACAACAACAACAACAACAACAACAACAACACTTTTAAAAAATCTGTTTGTATCCGGTCGGATTCTGGAATTTGGAGTTTTCTTGAGGCACTGGAACTTTAAGACAGTGTTTTTCAACCTTTTTTTGAGCCGCGGCACATTTTTCCCATTGACAAAATCCTGGGGCACACCACCAACCAAAATGACACAAAATGACACTCTAACACGGTAATACATACAATTAATATATTTTTAAATGTATTTATACACTCACTTAGTGTGAAACCTGGGCCTGTTTCAATGAACACAAAATATATACCGTATTTTTCGCACCATAAGACGCAGTTTTTTTCCTCCCAAAGTAGGAAGAAAAATCAGCTGCGTCTTATGGAGCGAAGATGCAGGCAGGGAGGGGGGAGGCGCTGGAGCAGAGGGGCGGCGATATACTCACGCTTATATTCGCGCCCCCGGCAGCTACCGGCGGCTCCGGCTGCGCCAGCGCATGCCCAGACTCCCGCCGCCGTGTCGCCGCAGCCAGCCGGCGGCGTGGAGGAACGGGGCGGAAGAGGGGACTCACGGGGCAGGCTCGCCGCTCACGGACCGAGGAGGAGGGAGGGGGAGGCCACGAGGGCGGCCCCACGGCGACGCAGCGGCAGCAGCAGCAGCAGCGGACTTCCTCCTCAGCAGAGGCGCATCTTCGTGACGTCACTCCGTCGCGCCTCTGTCGAGGAGGAAGGCGAGGGAAGCCTCGCCGACGCGCGCTGTAAGGACGGCTGGAAGAGAGGCCCGAGGAGGGAGGGAACTCTTCCTCCTTCCCTCCTCCCTCCAGCCTCTCTTCCGGCCGTCCTTATAGCGCGGCCGGCGAGGCCTTCCTCCCCTTCCTCCTCGGCAGAGGCGCGACGGAGTGACGTCACGAAGATGCGCCTCTGCCGAGGAGGAAAGCTCGCCGGCCGCGCTGCTGTAAGAACGCCCGGAAGAGAGGAGGGAGGGAGGGAACTCTTCCTCCTTCCCTCCCTCCCTCCCTCCTCTCTTTTTTGGGCCTCCTTACAGCGCGGCCGGCGAGGCTTTCCTCCTCGGCAGAGGCGCATATTCGTGATGTCACGAAGATGCGCCTCTGGCTTCGGGCCCTTCCGCTGCTGCGGCTGCTGCTGCCGCTGCGTCTCCGTGGGGCCGCCCTCGTGGCCTCCCCCCCCTCCTGCTCCTCCTAGGGTCCGTGAGCGGTGTGAGTCCCCTCTTCCGCCCCGTTCCTCCGCGCCGCCGGCTGGCTGCGGCGACACGGCGGCGAGAGTCTGGGCATGCGCAGGAGCCGCCGGGAGCCGCCGGGGGCGGGGGGGCGCGAATATAGCGTGAGTACATCGCCGCCCCCCTCTGCTCCAGCGCCTCCCCCTCCATGTTAGTGTCTCCCCCCTCCATAGTAGTGTAGCCAGCCCCCATTTTTTTCCCCAATTTTACTCCTCGAAAATCTAGGTGCGTCTTATCAGCAGGTGCGCCTTATGGTGCAAAAAATACGGTAGTTATATAGTATATTATTATTATATTGCATTACATTACAACATTATCCATATTATATGTATACACAATATACATATATTACTATAATATCAAATACAACATACTATGTCGTTGTCGCAGTACAACAATTACACACCACATTGTATTATAACAATTATATCGCAATATTAGTTGAACTCCAAAACACCTGGAGGAAGGCCCAAGTTTGACCATATCTAGTCTAAACCTTCTTCCAAGCCCTTAATAAAGATGCTGCCTGCCTTAATGTATAGCCAGAGTCGCCATGCTCATCTGTCGGGAGGGCTTGGGTGGTGCCTTCCTGCTTGGCTGAAGGGGGTCAGGCTGGATGGCCTTTGAGGGACCCATATTTCTCCCACGAGTTCCCTTCCCTCCTTTCCCCCGTTAGCTGGCTGGCTGCCTGCCTGCCTACCTGCCCCTCCGGCTGCTTGCCTGCCTGCCGGCCTTCAGCACTCAGACTCCGCTGCTCTCTGACTCACACCATGCATAGCGCCAACAGGGCTGGACTGGACTGGACTGGACTGGAAGTGCTCCCTGACGGAGCGGAATGGAAGGGAACGGGCCCAAACAGGTCCACCCTACTGCGCGGCCCTCCCAGAAACAGGGACCCGCACGCTGAGGTTCCGGAGACAGAGTAGCAAACGTTATACATGACATCAGATAGATAAGAATCTAATTTCCCATGACACACCTGATGATCTATCACGGCACACTAGCGTGCCACGGCACACTGGTTGGGAAACACTGCTTTAAGACACCAGGAACGTCTAAATTCCAGGATCACACAGGATGGAGTGCAATGGGTGTCACATTGGTTATCAAGGTCCTACAAATGTGCAATGGGAAAGTGATTGCCTTCTTGCCGGCGATCCTTGCAACCACCCATAAAGGTTGGTAAGGATTGAATAGACCCCATCCTGCATTGCTGAGAGAAATGCTAAAATGAGAAAACAAAGGTTTTCATCACTAAGACCAATTGAACAAGGGATGTCCATGGGTTCCCTATTCACGGGCTAAGCGAATGTTTTTCGACCTTTTTTGAGCTGCGGCACATTTTTTACATTTACAAAATCCTGGGGCACACCACCAACCAAAATGACACAAAATGACACTCTAACATAGTAATACATATAGTTAATATGTTTTTAAATGTAATTTTACACTCAGTGTGAAACCTGGGCCTGTTTCGATGAACACAACATAGCTATCCTGGCAGGAATGGCAGAAAGACACACACACACAAAACAAACTAACCCAAAATGACACTCTAACACAGTAATACATATAGGTAATATGTTTTTAAATGTATTTATACACTCAGTGTGAAACCTGGGCCTGTTTCGATGAACACAACATAGATATCCTGGCAGGAATGGCAGAAAGACACAAACTTCCCACACAGAACTCCCATAACCAAGAGAAAATACTATAAGAGTTTGGTGGGCATTGACCTTGAGTTTTGGAGTTGTAGTTCACCGATATCCAGAGAGCACTGTGGACTGAAACAATGTTGGATCAGGACCAAACTTGGCATGAATACTCAATGTGCCCAAATGTGAACACAGATGGAGTTTGGGGAAAATAGACCTTGACATTTGGGAGTTACAGTTTGGGGGATTTATAGTTAACCCACAATCAAAGAGCATCCTGAACTCTTGCAACAATGGAATTGAACCAAACTTGGCATATTGAACTCGCATTACCAACAGAAAGTACTGAAAGGGTTTGCTTGGGAATTGACCTTGTGTTTGGAAGTTGTAGTTCACCTACACCCAGAACACTGTGGACTCAAACAATGTTATGTTATGTTGTTGTTTGTTTTCTATCCAGAATCACAATGTTGGAAGGTCCCTAAAACAGGCATGGGAAAACTTGGGCCCTCTGGGTGCTTTGGACTTCAACTCCCACCATTCCTAACAGCCTGAGGCCCTTTCCTGCTTAAGTGGCTGAGGGGGGAGGAAAAGGGCCTGAGGCTGCTAGGAATGGTGGGAGTTGGGAGTCCAAAACACCTGGAAGGTCCAAGTTTGCCCATGCCGTCTTTCGACAGAGACCTCTTCCTCCCCCTTCCCCTTCGCGTCCTTTCTTCCCCGAACACTTACTTTTTCTTCTACACTGCTGCTTCTGCCACCATTTTGATCCGAAGGGGCAGCGTGAGCGTGTTCAGGAGGGGAGGGGGGAGGGAGGAAGACGTGACCCGTGCGGGCGCTACCGCACAGACTCGCCCCAGAGCAAAGCGAGGCAAAGCGAGCAGAGCGAGGCTGGGAAGAAGGGAGCCCGAGTGGAGAAGAAAAAGTGTCCGGCAGGAGGGGGTAGAAAGGGTATTTCCCACGGCACACCTGATGATCGCTCACGGCACACTAGTGTGCCATGGCACACTGGTTGGGAAACACAGGGCTACGCAACAGGTCCCTTCAAGCTTAAGGCTGACTTCCAAGAGCAACTTGTTTCCTACATCCAGTGGACTACATACAATTCTAGAGTTGGATGAGACCTCGTGGACCATCCAGTCCAACCCCATTCTGCCAAGAAGCAGGGAAATTGCATTCAAAGCACCCCAGACAGATGGCCACCCAGCCTCTGTTTCAAAGCCTCCAAAGAAGGAGGCTCCACCACACTCTGGGGCAGAGAGTTCCACTGTTGAACATCTCTTAGAGCCAGGAAGTTCTTCCTAATGTTCAGGTGGAATCTCCTTTCTTTCCTGTCGTTTGAAGCCATGGTTCCATTGCGTCCAATCTCCAGGCAGAAAACAAGTCTGCTCCCTCCTCCCTATGACTTCCCCTCAAATCTTGATCCATAGCCCCTCATAGTGTCTCCTCTCTGTCATAAGGAAGAGGGAGGTCAATTCAACAGGAAATAACACGTTCAAACCAGAAACAGACAATGTTTCAAATTATGTCACATAGTGTTATTATTATTATTTACTAGCCAGGGGACCCGGCCCTGCCCGGGTTATTTGAGAAAGACATTGTGTGCCAAGTTTGGTCCTTATCAGTTGTTTATTTGGCTTGCAGTGGTCTCGGGAAGTGAGTGAAGGTACTTCAAGTCCCATAATCCATGGTCCATCCTCCTCCAAATTGCACCAGGATGTAAACTGGGTCATGGGGGCTCTGTGTGCCAAGTTTGGTCTTGATCAGTCATTGGATGAGGGTCGCAGAGGTCTCGGGAAATGAGTGAAGGTACCTCAAGTCCCATCATCTGTGGTCCACCCTCCTCCAAACTGCACCAGGATGTAAAGTGGGTCATGGGGGCTCTGTGTGCCAAGTTTGGTCTTGATCAGTCATTGGATTAGGCTTGTAGAAGTCTTGGAAAGTAAGTGAAGGTACTTTAAGTCCTGTTCTGTCATTGTTGGGGGCCTCAAAGTGTTTTGGCCTTAAACTCTCACCATGTCTGACTGCCTCAGGTCTTTTCCTTACCCCCCTTGGTCAGGAGTGTCGGAATGTTGGTGGTGCTGGCCAATCAGAGGCGTGATGCAAATAATTCCACAGTGGCAGCCAATCACCATGTCTGACTGCCTCGGGCCTTTTCCTTACCCCCCTCTGCCACTTTAGAGTATCGGAATGTTGGTGGTGCTGGCCAATCAGAGGCGTGATGCAAATAATCCCACAGTGACAGCGAATCAGAAAGCAGTCACATATCCACATACATACATACATTCTCTTTTATTATATAGATAGATTTATTTATTATTTCAATTTCTATACCGCTCCTCTCCGCAGGCTCGGGGCAGTTTGCAAAATCTAAAAGCATATATATAAAAGCAATACATATAAAACCAAGTTTCTATGAATTTTCAGAATATTATTACTAATATTCATTAGTAATAATAATGTTGCTATTATTATTAGTTAGTTTATGATTTTTATAGCCCGCCTTTCTCAACCATACGGCGACTCGAGGCGGGTTACAGGTTGGCACAATTTGATGCCACGCATTCATAAAGTACAGTTAAAAACAATCAACATTATTATTATTAGTTATTATTATTACCATTAGTAGTAGTAATAATAATAATAGGGCCTGATTCTTGCAGCCCAAGAACAAGCCATTAGAACAAATGCCATCAAAGTCAAATGCCATCAAAGCCAAAATTGAAAAGTCAACAACAGATCCCAAGTGTAGACTCTGCAAGGAAACAGATGAAACAATAGATCACATCCTCAGCTGATGCAAGAAGATCACATAGACCAGGGGTGCCCACACTTTTTCAGCATGCGAGCTACTTATAATAAAACGAAGTCAGAAAGATCTACCTATCTCCTCAAGGCTAGAGAGGGGAGGGGTGGGGGCGGGGCTTGGTGCTGAAGCCAGAGGGGGTGGAGTCAGGCCACGCTAAGCCCCTCCCCTCTGGCTTTGGAGCTCCCAGCAGCTTCTCCAGGCTTGAGGATGGCAATGCCAAGCCAGTGGTGACATAGCTAGCACAAGGTTGGCTTGGCATTGCCATCCTCAAGCCTGGAGAAGCTGCTGGTAGAGCAGAAGTCAGAGGGGGGCGGAGCCACGTCGCGCCAAGCCTCCCTCTGCCTTTGGAGCTCCCAGCAGCTTCTCAGGCTTGAGGATGGGAATGCCAAGCCAGTGGTGACATAGCTAGCAAAGGTTGGCTTGGCATTGCCATCCTCAAGCCTGGAGAAGCTGCTGGTAGAGCAGAAGTCAGAGGGGGGCGGAGCCACGTCGCGCCAAGCCCCGCCCCCTCCCCTCTGCCTTTGGAGCTCCCAGCAGCTTCTCCAGGCTTGAGGATGGGAATGCCAAGCCAGTGGTGACATAGCTAGCAAAGGTTGGCTTGGCATTGCCATCCTCAAGCCTGGGAGAAGCTGCTGGTAGAGCAGAAGTCAGAGGGGGGCGGAGCCACGTCGCGCCAAGCCCCGCCCCCTCCCCTCTGCCTTTGGAGCTCCCAGCAGCTTCTCCAGGCTTGAGGATGGGAATGCCAAGCCAGTGGTGACATAGCTAGCAAAAGGTTGGCTTGGCATTGCCATCCTCAAGCCTGGAGAAGCTGCTGGTAGAGCAGAAGTCAGAGGGGGGCGGAGCCACGTCGCACCAAGCCCCGCCCCCTCCCCTCTGCCTTTGGAGCTCCCAGCAGCTTCTCCAGGCTTGAGGATGGGAATGCCAAGCCAGTGGTGGCATAGCTAGCACCAGGCTGGCTTGGTCCTTCCCTCCTCAAGGCTGGAGCAGCTGCTGGGAGTGCCGAAGCCGGTGGGAGGCGGGGCTTGGTGCGGCCTGGCTCCGCCCCCTCTGAGAAGCACCCCATTCAGCTGGGATAGACCTCCTTCGGTCCGGGATCGACTGGTCAATCGCAATCAACATCTTGAGCAGCTCTGACATAGACAGACTACAAACAGAGGCATAACGCCGTTGTTCAGATGATTCATTGGAACTTGTGCCACAAATACCATCTGCCTGCGACAAAGAACTGGTGGGATTACAAGCTGGAAAAAGTTACAGAAAATGAACACGTCAAACTACTCTGGGACTTCCAAATTCAGACTGACAGACTTTTGGAGTGCAATACTCCTGACCTCACAATCTTGTGAAAAAACAAAGTATGGATCGTCGATGTTGCAATCCCAGGTGGCAGCAGGATGGAAGAGAAACAACTGGAAAAGCTGACACAATATGGATTTAAAGACCGAACTGCAAAGACTCTGGCACAAGCCAGTCAAGGGGGTTCCAGTGGTGATCGGCACACTGGGTGCAGTGCCTAAACACCTTGGCCTGCACTTAAACACAATCGGCCCTGACAAAATTGCCAGCTGCAAAAGGCCACCCTACTTGGATCTGCACGCATTATTTGCCGATACATCACACAGTCCTAGACACTTGGGAAGTGTCCATTGTGTGAACCAAAACAACAGCCAACAGAGGGATCTTGTGTACTGTGGACTCATCTTGTTGTGCTTCAAATAATAATCATCATCATCATCATCAATAATTCAAAGGATGAAATAAGGAAGAGGGAGCACCACTCAACAGGTAGTAACACTTTCAAAGCAGGAACAGAAAATGTTTCAAAGTATGTCATATAGTGTTATTAATAATAATAATAATAATAATAATTGGAAGGATGAAATAAGGAAGAGGAGCACTTTCAACAGGAAATAACACTTTCAAACCAGGAACAGAATATCTTTCACATTTTGTCACATAGTGTTATTATTGTTGTTATTGTTATTACCAATAATAATAATAATAATAATAATAATAGGAAGGATGAAATAAGGAAGAGGAGCACTTTCAACAGGAAATAACACTTTCAAACCAGGAACAGAATATCTTTCACATTTTGTCACATAGTGTTATTATTGTTGTTATTGTTATTAGCAATAATACTAATAATTGGAAGGATAAAATAAGGAAGAGGGAGCACTTTCAATAGGAAATAACACTTTCAAACCAGGAACAGAATATGTTTCACATTTTGTCACATAGTGTTATTATTGTTGTTATTGTTATTAGCAATAATAATAATATTGGAAGGATAAAATAAGGAAGAGGGAGCACTTTCAATAGGAAATAACACTTTCAAACCAGGAACAGAATATGTTTCACATTTTGTCACATAGTGTTATTATTGTTGTTATTGTTATTACCAATAATAATAATAATAATTGGAAGGATGAAATAAGGAAGAGGGAGCACTTTCAACAGGAAATAACACTTTCAAACCAGGAACAGAATATGTTTCATATTTTGTCACATAGTGTTGTTGTTATTATTACTATTATTAATAATAATAATAAAAATAATAATTGTAAGGATGTAATAAGGAAGAGGGAGCACCATTCAACAGGAAATAATACTTTCAAACCAGGAACAGAAAATGTTTCACATTTTGTCACATAGTGTTGTTATTATTTGTCCTGGGAATAATCAATATTTGAAAGGATGCCACAAGGAAAAGAAAGAAGTTTGTATTCTGTTCCCCTGGAGAATAGCAATGGTTTGAAATGACAGGAAAGTGGATTTCACTTAGATATTAGGAAGAACTTCCTGAGCCTAAGAAGAGCTGTTCAAGAGTGGAACTCCTTGCCATCGAAAGCCCTCCTCCTTTTCCAGAGGCTTTGAACAGATGCTGGATGGCCCCCTGCTGGGTATGATTGCATGCTTTCCCTGCATGGAAGTAGGGGCTTGGTCTGGATGCCCTCTAGAGGTCCCTGACTCCCAGACATATAGACTGTCTGGGAGTCAGGGCAGAGCCTGTCAGGAGCCAATCTTGGATGGTGCCTGGGGTAAGATTGCATGCCCTCTGGAGGTCCCTTCCAAATCTAGAGAGCCATAGAGACTGCCTGAGTGTCAGGTCAAGTCTCCTTCAGGAGCGGACTTGGACTGGATGCCCTCTGGCGGTCCCTTCAAACTCTATAGAGTCATCTAGACTGCCTGGGGGTCAGGTCAGGTCAGGTCTCCTTCAGGAGATGCTGTTAGGAGGGGATCTTGGATGGTGCCTGGGGTGAGATTGGGTGCCCTCTGGAGGTCCCTTCCAAATCAAGCAAGTCATATAGACTGTCTCACAGTCAGGACAAGTTTCTTCAAGAGAGGGGTTGGACTGGATGCCCTCTGTAGGTCTCTTCCAATCCTAGAGAGTCATCTGGGGAGTCAGGGCAGGTCTCCTTCAGGAGAGAGGTTGGACTGGATGCCCTCTGGAGGTCCCTTGAAACTCTATAGAGTAATCTAGACTACCTGGGAGTCAGGTCAAGCCTCCTTCAAGGGGGGTGGTTGGACTGGATGCCCTCTGGAGGTCCCTTCTCACTCTATAGAGACATATAAACTTCCTAGGAGTCGGGCCAAGTCTCCTTCAGGAGAGAACTTGGACTGAATGCCCTCTGGAGGTCCCATCTCACTCTATAGAGACATCTAGACTTGTTGGGAGTCAGGTCAAGCCTCCTTCAGGAGAGGGTTCAGACTGGACGCCCTCTGGAGGTCCTTTCACATGCTATACAGTCGTCTAGACTGCCTGGGAGTCAGGTCAAGCCTCCTTCAGGAGGGTGGTTGGACTGGATGCCCTCTGGAGGTCCCTTCTCACTTTATAGAGACATCTAGGCTTATTGGGAGCCAGGTCAAGCCTCCTTCAGGAGAGAGGTTGGTCTGGGTGCCCTCTGGAGGTCCCTTCTCACTCTATAGAGACATCTAGACTGACTGGGAGTCAGGTCAAGTTTCCGTCAGGGGGGTGGTTGGACTGGATGCCCTCTGGAGGTCCCTTCTCACTCTATTGAGGCATCTAGACTTCCTGGGAGTCAGGTCAAGTCTCCTTCGGGAGAGGGGTCAGACTGGACGCCCTCTGGGGGTCCCTCCCAACTCTTGGGGGTCCCTCCGAACTCTAAGGGGTCATCCAGACTGCCTGGGAGCCAGGTCAAGCCTCCTTCAGGAGAGAGGTTGGTCTGGGTGCCCTCTGGAGGCCCCTTCTCACTCTATAGAGGCCTCTAGACTGCCGGGGAGAGGTTCCCTCTGGGGTCCCTCCCAACTCTAGGGGGTCATCCAGACTGCCTGGGAGCCAGGTCGGGTCTCCTTCAAGAGAGAGGTTGGACTGGAAGCCCTCTGGAGGTCCCTTCTCACTCTATAGAGACATCTAGACTTCCTGGGAGTCAGGTCAAGCCTCAAGCTTTCAGGAGAGACTGCCTGGGGCCGCCTCCTCTGGGGGTCCCTCCCAACTCTAGGGGGTCATCCAGACTGCCTGGGAGCCGGGTCGCGTCTCCTTCAGGGAGAGGTTGGACTGGGTGCCTTCTGGAGTCAGGTCCCTCCTTTCACTCTGGAGGCATCTCGACTGCCTGGGACGCCTCCTGGGGGTCCCTCCCAACTCTTGGGGTCATCAGACTGCCTGGGAGCCAGGTCGGGTCTCCTTCAAGGAGAGGTTGGACTGGACGCCCTCTGGAGGCCCCTTCTCACTCTAAAGAGACATCTAGACTGCCTGGGATGCCTCCTGGGGTCCCTCCCAACTCTTGCATCCAGACTGCCTGGGAGCCGGGTTGGGTCTCCTTCAGGGGGGTTGGACTGGACGCCCTCTGGGGGTCCCTCCCAACTCTTGGGGGTCCCTCCGAACTCTAGGGGGGTCATCCAGACTGCCTGGGAGCCAGGTCAAGCCTCCTTCAGGAGAGAGGTTGGACTGGGTGCCCTCTGGAGGTCCCTTCTCACTCTATAGAGACATCTAGACTTCCTGGGAGTCAGGTCCTCCAAGAGAACTTGGACTGGGTGGGTCCCTCCCAACCTTGGGGGTCACCTAGACTTCCTGGGGGTCCCTCCCAGCTCAGGTCAGGTCCAGGTCCCTCCTTCAGGAGAGAGGTTGGACTGGGTGCCTTCTGGAGGTCCCTTCTCACTCTATAGAGGCATCTAGACTGCCTGGGACGCCTCCTGGGGGTCCCTCCCAACTCTTGGGGGTCACCCAGACTGCCTGGGAGCCAGGTCGGGTCTCCTTCAAGGGAGAGGTTGGACTGGACGCCCTCTGGAGGTCCCTTCTCACTCTATAGAGGCATCTAGACTGCCTGGGACGCCTCCTGGGGGTCCCTCCCAACTCTTGGGGGTCACCCAGACTGCCTGGGAGCCGGGTCGGGTCTCCTTCAGGGGGGTGGTTGGACTGGACGCCCTCTGGAGGTCCCTTCTCACTCTGTAGACACATCTAGACTGCCTGGGACGCCTCCTGGGGGTCCCTCCCAACTCTTGGGGGTCATCCAGACTGCCTGGGAGCCGGGTCGGGTCTCCTTCAGGGGGGTGGTTGGACTGGACGCCCTCTGGAGGTCCCTTCTCACTCTGTAGACACATCTAGACTGCCTGGGACGCCTCCTGGGGGTCCCTCCCAACTCTTGGGGGTCATCCAGACTGCCTGGGAGCCGGGTCGGGTCTCCTTCAGGGGGGTGGTTGGACTGACGCCCTCTGGACTCTATAGAGGCATCTAGACTGCCTGGGACCCTCTGGGGGTCCCTCCCAACTCTTGGGGGTCATCCAGACTGCCTGGGAGCCAGATCAAGCCTCCTTCAGGAGAGAGGTTGGACTGGACGCCCTCTGGAGGTCCCTTCTCACTCTATAGAGGCATCTAGACTGCCTGGGACGCCCTCTGGGGGTCCCTCCCAACTCTTGGGGGTCACCCAGACTGCCTGGGAGCCGGGTCGGGTCTTCTTCAGGGGGTGGTTGGACTGGACGCCCTCTGGGGGTCCCTCCCAACTCTTGGGGGTCACCCAGACTGCCTGGGAGCCGGGTCGGGTCTCCTTCAAGAGAGAGGTTGGCCTGGGTACCCTCTGGAGGTCCCTTCTCACTCTATAGAGACATCTAGACTGCCTGGGACGCCTCCTGGGGGTCCCTCCCAGCTCTTGGGGTCACCCAGACTGCCTGGGAGCGGGTCGGGTCTCCTTCAGGGGTGGTTGGACTGGACGCCCTCTGGAGGTCCCTTCTCACTCTATAGAGGCATCTAGACTGCCTGGGACGCCTCCTGGGGGTCCCTCCCAACTCTTGGGGGTCACCCAGACTTCCTGGGAGCCAGGTCGGGTCTCCTTCAAGGGAGAGGTTGGACTGGACGCCCTCTGGAGGCCCCTTCTCACTCTATAGAGACATTTAGACTGCCTGGGATGCCTCCTGGGGGTCCCTCCCAACTCTTGGGGGTCCCCCAGACTTCCTCGGAGCCAGCTCGGGTCTCCTTCAGGGGAGGTTGGACTGGACGCCCTCTGGAGGTCCCTTCTCACTCTGTAGCCACATCTAGACTGCCTGGGACGCCTCCTGGGGGTCCCTCCCATCTCTTGGGGGTCACCCAGACTGCCTGGGAGCCGGGTCGGGTCTCCTTCAGGGGGGTGGTTGGACTGGACGCCCTCTGGAGGTCCCTTCTCACTCTATAGAGACATCTAGACTGCCTGGGACGCCTCCTGGGGGTCCCTCCCAACTCTTGGGGGTCCCCCAGACTGCCCGGGAGCCGCGCCGGGTCCCCTTCCAGCCCGCGGCTTACCTGCCAGCACGGCGGGCGCCTTCTGCCCTCCTTCGGGCCGCAGCCAGGCTCCCAGCGTGAACTCGTCTCGGGGCAGCTCCAGCTCCGCCTTCAGCTTGAGCGCCTCGCCGGGGCGTCCGCGGAAGTAGAAAGCCCGGCTGGGAGGGCTGGGTGCGAGGGGCGGCTGCGGCGGCGGCGGCGGCTCGGCTCTCCTCCCGCTGCCCGGCGCGGTCTCTCTCCGCCGCCTCCTCCTCCGCGGCGCCGCCGCTTCCCTCCCCGCCAGGCGCGCCTTCCGCGGGCTAAGCGCGTCCCGCAGGTGCCGCCGCCGGGGAAGGGAAGGCGGGCGAGGGTCCGGAGCCCTCGCTGCCGGGCCGGGCGTCCCTCCTCAGCCGGCGCGAGCGCTCCTCCAGCCCGCATTCCGGGGCCGCCCGCAGGAGCAGCGCCAGCGAGAGGAGCAGCAGCAGCGGCAGCAGCAGCGCCAAGGTCCCGCAAGGCATGGCCTCCGAGCCGGGAAGGAGGCGGGCTGAGCCGCCCGGGACCGCGGCTCGCGCTTGGACAACAACCGGACCGCCCGCGCCTGCCTGCCTGCCTGCCTGCCTGCCTTCCCGCCCGCTTTTCCCTCCTTTGCCTTCGCCTTCCTCACTCCCTCTCCCTCCCTGTCTCCTCTTTCTCCTCCTCTTTCCTTCCTTCCTTCCTCTTCCCTCTCTCTCTCTTTTCCTTCCTCTTCTCTCTCTTGGAAAAGAACTTTACTTTCCCAGAGGAGGAAGAGGAGGAGGAGGAAGAAGAAGAGGAGGCACTCTTCCTCCCTGCCTTCCTTCCCCTTTTGCCCAAGGATGCTCTAATCCATTTGAGCCTTGCCTTCTTCTCTCCTGGATGGCAGGAGCAGCCTCAGCAAGACCCTTCCTTCTCTCTCTCTCTCTCTCTCTCTCTCTCTCTCTCTCTCTCTCTCTCTCTCTCTCTCTCTCCCAACCTCCCTCCCTCTCTCTCCTCTCTCTCTCTCTCTCCTCTTTCTCCTCCCTCTCTCCTTTCTCACAAGAACCCTCTTTTTTCTTTCTCCCAACCCCTCTTTCTCTCCTTTTTCTCTGTCCCTCTCTTTGCTCTCTGTCTCTCTCCTCTATCCTCTCACTCTTCTCTCCTCTCTCTCACACAACCCTCTTTTTCTTTCTCCCAACCTCTCTCTCCTCTTTATCTCTTTCCCCCTCTCCCTTTCTCTTTCTCTCTCCTCTCTTTCTCTTTCTCTATCTCTGTCCCTCTCTTTCCTCTCACTGTCTCTCTCCTCTCTTTCTTTCTCTCTCTCTCCTCTCTCACACAACCCTCTTTTTCTTTCTCCCAACCTCTCTCTCCTCTTTATCTCTTTCCTCCTCTCCTCTCCCTTTCTCTTTCTCCCTCTCCTCTCTCTTTCTCTATCTCTATCTCTGTCCCTCTCTTTCCTCTCACTGTCTCTCTCCTCTCTTTCTTTCTTTCTTTCTCTCTCTCTCTCCTCACTCTTCTCTCTCCTCTCTCTCACACAACCCTCTTTTTCTTTCTCCCAACCTCTCTCTCTCCTCTTTATCTCTTTCCCCCTCTCCTCTCCCTTTCTCTTTCTCCCTCTCCTCTCTCTCTCTATCTCTATCTCTGTCCCTCTCTTTCCTCTCACTGTCTCTCTCCTCTCTTTCTCTCTCTCTCCTCACTCTTCTCTCCTCTCTCTCACAACCCTCTTTTTCTTTCTCCCAACCTCTCTCCTCTTTATCTCTTTCCTCCTCTCCTCTCCCTTTCTCTTTCTCTCTCTCCTCTCTCTTTCTCTATCTCTGTCCCTCTCTTTCCTCTCTCACTGTCTCTCTCCTCTCTTTCTCTCTCTCTCCTCACTCTCTCTCTCCTCTCTCTCACAACCCTCTTTTTCTTTCTCCCAACCTCTCTCCTCTTTATCTCTTTCCTCCTCTCCTCTCCCTTTCTCTTTCTCTCTCTCCTCTCTCTTTCTCTATCTCTATCTCTGTCCCTCTCTTTTTCTTTCCTCACTGTCTCTCTCTCTCCTCTCTTTCTCTCTCTCTCCTCACTCTTCTCTCCTCTCTCTCACAACCCTCTTTTTCTTTCTCCCAACCTCTCTCCTCTTTATCTCTTTCCTCCTCTCCTCTCCCTTTCTCTTTCTCTCTCTCCTCTCTCTTTCTCTATCTCTGTCCCGCTCTTTCCTCTCTCACTATCTCTCTCCTGCCTTTCTCTCTCTCTTCTCTCTTACAGCAAGCCTCTTTTCTCTTTCTCCCAACCTCTCTCCTCTCTCTCCCTCTCGCCTTTCCTCTTTCTCTCCCTCCTCTCTCCCTCTATCTCTCACAAGAACCCTCTTTTTTCTTTCTCCCAACCTCTCTTTCCGCTCTCTCTCTCTCTCTCCGCTTTCTCTGTCCCTCTCTTTGCTCTCTCACGGTCTCTCTCCTCTCTTTCTCTCTCTCCTCACTCTTCTCTCCTCTCTCACAGACAACTTTTTTTTTATCACAACCTCTCTCTCCTCTTTATCTCTCTCCCCCCCTCTCTCCTCTCCCCCTCTCCCCTCCCTTTATCTCTCTCCCCCTTACTCTTTCTTTCCCTCCTCTCTTTTTCTCTATCTCTGTCCCTTTCTTTCCTCTCTCACTATCTCTCTCGTCTTTCTCTTCTCACTCTTCTCTCCTCTCTTACAACAAGCCTCTTTTCTCTTTCTCCCAACCTCTCTCTCTCCGTCTCTCTCTCTCCTTTCCTCTTTCTCTCTCTCCTCTCTCTCACAACCCTCTTTTTTCTTTCTCCCAACCTTTCTCCTCTCCCCCTCTCTCTTCTCCTCTATTTCTGTCTCCTTTCCTTTTTCTCTCTCCTCTCTCCCTTTCTCTCTCCTCTCTCACACAAGAACGCTCTTTTTTTTCTCCCAACCTCTTTCCTCCCTCTCCTGTTTCTCTGTCCCTCTCTTTGCTCTCTCACTGTCTCTCTCCTCTCTTTCTCTCTCTCCTCACTCTTCTCTCCTCTCTCACAGACAACCCTCTTTTTCTTTATCCCAACCTCTCTCCTCTCTTTATCTCTCTCTGCCCCTCTCTCTCTCTCCTCTCTCCCTTCTCCCGTCCCTTTCTCTCTCTCCCTTCCTCTTTCTCTCTATCTCTGTCTCTCTCTTTCCTCTCTCACTATCTCTCTCCTGTCTCTCTCTCTTCTCACTCTTCTCTCCTCACCCTTACAACAAGCCTCTTTTCTCTTTCTCCCAACCTCTCTCCCCCTCTCCTCTTTTTCTCTCTCTCCTTTCCTCTTTCTCTCTCTCCCTCTCACTTTCTCTCACAACAACCCTCTTTTCTCTTTCTTCCAACCTCTGTCTTCTTTATCTCTCCCCCTCTCTCCTTTCTCTCTCTCACACAACCCTCTTTTTCTTTCTCCCAACCTCTCTCTCCCCCCCTCTCTTCTCTTTTTCTCTCTCCTTTCCGCTTTCTCTTTCCTCTCTCCCTCTCTCTTTCCTCTCTCTTTTCTCACTTTCTCTCTCACACAGCAAACCTTTTTCTTTCTCCCAACCTCTCTCTCTTTCTATATCTCTCCTCTCTCTCTTCTTTCTTTCTCTCTCTCCTGTCTCTTCTCTCTCTTCTCTCTCACACAACCATTTTTTCTTTCTCCCAACCTCTCTCCCCTCTTTCTCTCTCTCCCCTCTCTCTGTATCTCTCCCCTTTCTCTTTCTTTCTCTCTCTTCTGTCTCTTCTCTCTCTCCTCTCTCACACCACTTTTTTCTTTCTCCCAAACTCTCTCCTCTTTATCTCTCTCTTCTCTCTCTGTATATCTCCCCTCTCTCCCCTTTCTCTCTCTCTCCCCTCTGTCTCTTCTCTCTCTCCTCTCTCATACAACCATTTTTCCTTTCTCCCAACCTCTCTCCTCTTTATCTCTCCCCGTCTCCTTTCTCTCTCTCTCCTCTCTCACACAACAATTTTTTCTTTCTCCCAATCTCTCTTCTCTCCCCCTCCTCTCCTCTTTCTCTCTCTCTCTCCTCTCTCTCTCTCACACACAACAACCCTTTTTCTTTTCCCCCGACTTCTCTCTCTTTCTCTCTCCTCTCCTCTTTCTCTGTCTCCTCTTGCCTCCCTCTCTCCTGTCTTCTCTCTCTCTCCTCACTCGCAACCCTGTTTTTCTTTCTCCAACCGCTCTCTTTCCTTTCTTTCTCTCCCCTCTCTCCCTTTTCCTTCTTCTATCTCCTTCTCTTTCTTCCCTTCTGGAAAAAGAGAAACTTGACTTTCAAAAAGAAGGCGCAGAAGAAGCGACTCCTCCTCGGACTCCACAACTCCAAGCTGCTTTTGCCCAAGGATGCTCTAGTAATAACAACCAATTCACTGTTTTCTCCTTTCTCTTTTGCTCTCCTTTATAACATAAGCCACTGTCCCCTTTCCCTTCCTTCCTTCCTTCCTTCTCTCTCCCTCTCTCCTTTTCCTTCTCTCTCCCTCTTCTTTTCCTTCCTCTCTCTCCTTTTCCTTCTCTCTCCCTCTTCTTTTCCTTCCTCTCTCTTCTTTTGCTTCTCTCTCCCTATTCTTTTGCTTCTCCCTCTCTTTTTTCCTTCCTCTCTCTTCTTTTGCTTCCCTCCTTCTTCTTCTGATTCTCCCTCCCTCTTCTTTTCCTTCTCCCTCCCTCTACTTTTGATTCTCCCTTTTTCCTTCTCTCTCGCCCTCTTTTCCTTCTCTCTCTTCTTTTCCTTCTTCCTCTTCTTTTCCTTCTCTCTCTCCCTCTTCTTTTACTTCTCCCTCCCTCTACTTTTGATTCTCCCCTTTCTTTCTCTCTCACCCTCTTTTCCTTCTCTCTTTTTTCCTTCTTCTTTTTCTTCTCTCTCCCCCTCTACTTTTGATTCTCCCTCTTTTTTTCTTTCTCTCTCTTCTTTTCCTTCTCCTTCCCTTTTTCCTTCTCTCTCTTCTTTTCCTTCTCCCTCCCTCTTTTTTCCTTCTCTCTCTTCTTCTTTTCCTTCTCCCTCTCTCCTTCTTTTCCTTCTCACTCCCTCTTCCTTTCTGTCCCTTCTTTTCCTTCTCTCTCTCTCTCTCTCTCTCTCTCTCTCTCTCTCTCTCTCTCTGCCTTTGACTTTCGGACAAGAAGAAGAAGAAGGGACTGGATGGGCACAGGAGGCTGGCCTTGCTTCCTCCTCTGCCCGAGAATACTCTCTAATCCATTGAATTTCTCTTTCCTCTCCTTTATTATAGCATGAGCCACAACCCCTTTATTTCCCCACCTCTTCCTCTCTCTCTCACACTCCCCTTTTCCTTTCTTCTCCATCTCCACTTTAGTGAAGGAAAGGAAGGAAAGAAATGCAGGGGGCGGGATTGGGAAGAAAGAGAGAGTAAATGCAAGAGCAAGGAGTAAACAAGAGCAACTGAAGAGTCCCTCTTGCCTCCTGCAGGCAAGAGCTCTTTCTCCCACCCTGGACCTTATTGTGGGAGATGGGGAAGGTATGCTGATCTTCCTCAATGGTCCATCTCCTCAAAGTGATGGATGAATTACAGCAGGGCTGCCCAACTTCTACCGGCCCAAGGGCCGGAATTCCAGTGAGTGATCACCTGGGGGGCCGCAACGGGGGCGGGGCCGCAACGTGGGGGGCAGGGCCAAGGCCGATTACAGGGGCGGGGCCAATCGCGGAGGCGGGGCTGATCGCGGAGGCGGGGCCGCTCGCGGGGGGCGAAATCGCCGCTTCTTCCTCCCGGCGTGACGCTCTAGAAGGGAGGCGAAGCCATGTGGGCCCCCATGGCTTCGCCCTCTCTCTTTCAACGTCACGCCGGGAGGAAGAAGCGGGTGAATCGCCGCTTCTTCTGCCCGGCATGACGCCGTAAGAGGGAGGCGGTGCCAAGGGGAGCCCTTGGCTCCGCCCTCCCTCTTACAGCGTCACGCTGGGCGGAAGAAGTGGCAATTCGCCCGCTTCTTCCTCCCGGCGTGACACTGTAAGAGGGAGGGCGAAGCCATGGGGGCTCCCTTGGCTCCGCCTCCTCCTGCTCACGCCAGGCGCCGGCTCCTTCCTCGTGACAGCGAAGCCATGGGGCTCCCTTGGCCCTCCCTCCTACAGCGTCACGCCAGGCGGAAGAAGTGGCAACGCCCGCTTCTTCCTCCCGGCGTGACGTTGTAAGAGGGAGGGCGAAGCCATGGGGGGCTCCCCTTGGCTCCGCCCTCCCTCCTACAGCGTCACGCCAGGCGGAAGAAGCGGCGATTCGCCCGCTTCTTCCTCCCGGCGTGACGTTGAAAGAGAGAGGGCGAAGCCATGGGGGGCTCCCCTTGGCTCCGCCCTCCCTCCTACAGCGTCACGCCAGGCGGAAGAAGCGGCAATTCGCCCGCTTCTTCCTCCCGGCGTGACACTGTAAGAGGGAGGCGAGCCATGGGGGCTCCCCCTCCCGCCCTCCCTCCCCCTGCGTCACGCCAGGCGGAAGAAGCGGCGATTAGCCCGCTTCTTCCTCCCGGCGTGATGCTATAGGAGGGAGGGCGGAGCCATGGGAAGCAGAGCAAAGGGGGCGGCGGCCGTGGATGGCGCTTGAGCCGCCGAGCGCATGTGCACTCTTTTTTGGGGGATTTTTTGGGGGGATTTGTTTTTGCAGGAGGGTAGGAGGGCTGGATCTAAGGGGCTGGTGGGTCGTGTGCGGCCCTCGGGCCGCCTGTTGGACAGGCCCGAATTACAGCATCCTCCTCCATTGTTTGTTTTTGTTTGTTTGCTTGCTTGTTTATTTCTTTGCTTTTGGAGACCAAGAGGCCTCTGCAGTTTATTGTGTTGCCAAAGGCTTCCATGGCCAGAATCACTGGCTTGCTGTGAGTTTTTCCGAGCTATCTGACCATCTCCCAGCAGCATTCTCTCCTGACGTTTCACCCACAGGCATCCTAGAGGTTGGGAGATCTCTTCAAAACTAGGCGAGTGACATTGATATATATCCAGAGTGGGAGAAAGAACTCTTGTCTGTTTGAGGCCAGTGTGGATGCTGCAATTGGCCAGCTTGATGAGCACTGAATGGCCTTGCAGCTTCAAAGCCTGGCTTCTTCTGAATCCTGCCTGAGAATTCAATCAACTCTCGTAAAGACTAAAATCCACCCAGGGGAAAAGCTTTCTTCTTACCACACATCAAGGAAAATATTGACCTCATTGGGAAGCTGATGAAGAAACACAACCTACGAACTATCTCTACAGACCCACTAAGAAAATCCAACAAATGGCTACATCCAGCAAAGGACAAGAGAGATCCTCTCACCTCTTCAGGAGTCTACCGTATACCAAAGTCGGCCCTTATCAGATGTTTACATGGCTCGCAGTGGTCTCAGGAAGTTAGTGAAGGTACTGCGAGTCCCATCGGCCATGGTCCATCACTTTGAACCAGATGATATGAGTGTGGACTCAGAAAACCCAGTTCAAAGCCGATATGGTTGGTTTTTCTGCCTTATCATTCAGGGTTATCTGAGTTCTTCCCACCATGGCTGACTGCCTCAGACCTTTGCCTTATCCCCCTCTGGCAGTTTAGAGTGTCGGAATGTTCGTGTTGGCTGACCAATTAGAGGCATTATGCAAATACTCCCTCACTGGCAACCAATCATGTTGTCAGAATGTAGAGGCCAGGAGCAATCAGAACGCTGCCACATACATACATACAAACATACATAAAAACAAACAAACATTCCGCTTTATTATATATAGAGATTAATACAAAGCAATATGAGTTCACAGCAAACACGATCACTAGGCTTGCTTTTGTATTTAATCCTACATCGGACACTTCCCAAGTGTCTAGGACTATGTGATGTACTGGCAAATAATGGGTACATTATTATTATTATTTACTGATACACAACAAGATGAGTTCGCAGCAAACAAGATCACTATGTTGGCTTTTGTGTTCGATCACATTTCATTGGACTCCTACCAAGTGTCCAGAACTGTGTGATGTATTGGCGGATAATGGGTGCATTATTATTATTATTATTATTATTATTATTAAATTGATACGCAACAAGATGAGTTCGCAGCAAACAAGATCACTATGTTGGCTTTTGTGTTCGATCACACGTCATTGGACTCATCCCAAGTGTCTAGAACTGTGTGATGTATTGGCGGATAATGGGTGCATTATTATTATTATTATTATTAAATTGATACGCAACAAGATGAGTTCGCAGCAAACAAGATCACTATGTTGGCTTTTGTGTTCGATCACACGTCATTGGACTCATCCCAAGTGTCTAGGACTGTGTGATGTATTGGCGGATAATGGGTGCATTATTATTATTATTATTATTAAATTGATACACAACAAGTTGAGTTCACAGCAAACAAGATCACTATGTTGGCTTTTGTGTCCGATCACATGTCATTGGACTCATCCCAAGTGTCTAGGACTGGGTGATGTATTGGCGGATAATGGGTGCATTATTATTATTATTATTATTATTAAATTGATACGCAACAAGATGAGTTCGCAGCAAACAAGATCACTATGTTGGCTTTTGTGTCCGATCACATGTCATTGGACTCATCCCAAGTGTCTAGGACTGTGTGATGTATTGGCGGATAATGGGTGCATTATTATTATTATTATTATCATCATTCTTAATCGATATGGAGCAAGATGAGTTCACAGCAAACAAGATAATCATGCTGGCTTTTATATTCCATCCTACGTCAGACACTTCCCAAGTGTCTAGGACTATGTGATTATCAGCGAATAATGGGTGCATTATTATTATGATTATTGTTGTTATTTATTGATACACAACAAGATGAGTTTACGGCAAGCAAGATCACTGGGCTGGCTTTTGTATTCGATCACATGTTATCGGACACTTCCCAAGTGTCTAGGACTATGTGATATATTGGCAAATAAGGGGTGCATTATTATTATTGTTATTATTATCATCATCATCGATACGGAGCAAGATGAGTTTACAGCAAACAAGATCATCATGCTGGCTTTTGTATTCCATCCTACGTCAGACACTTCCCAAGTGTCTAGGACTATGTGATTATCGGCGGATAATGGGTGCATTATTATTATTATTATTATCATTAGTTGATACGCAACAAGATGAGTTCGCAGCAAACAAGATCACTATGTTGGCTTTTAGGTTCGATCACGTCACTGGACTCATCCCAAGTGTCTAGGACTGTGTGATGTATTGGCAGGTAATGGGTGCATTATTATTATTATTATTATTATTATTATTAATTGGTACACAACAAGATGAGTTCGCAGCAAGCAAGATCACTATGTTGGCTTTTGTGTTCAATCACATGTCAATCACATGTTTTATCACTTACCAAGTGTCTAAGACTGTGTGATGTATCGACAAATAATTGGTGCATTATTATCATTATTATTATCAATCGATAAATAGCAAGTGAGTTCACAGCAAACAAGATCATTATGCCAAACCAAACAAAAGGGCCTGATAAAACTTGATTACATTCTGTATAATAAGTTAAGTAAAACACATATAACAATGCATGACAAAATTGATTATATACATTATAATTATATGACAAAATTGATTATATACATCATGTTTCCATATCATCCTTACAATTTACCTCAATCAGTCGCCTATATGTGGATCTCAGACGTATTGGTTTGCTTAAAAACAGCAGTTTTATACGTTACTAGCCATCCCTTGCCACGTGTTGCTGTGGCCCAGTCTGCGTATATGTGTTTTGCCCAGTCTTACATTACACATACGGCAGACAGTCCCTGCCGGACATGATTATTGTGTTTGTGTGGATCTTTCCATATATTCTGATATGTGTATATGTGTGTGTGTGTATGTGTGTTTGCATATATAAGTGGTTTTGCGCATGTGTTGTAATGTATTTTTGATTTTTGGCTTTTTAAGTGTCTTCTGCTGTGTTTTTAATTTTTTTTATGAGTGATGGTCACTCGTTGGCCTGATAGGAGTCTTGTGTCCAAATTTGGTGTCAATTCGTCCAGTGGTTTTTGAGTTATGTTAATCCCACAAACGAACATTACTTTTTTATTTATATAAATCAGTGTTTCCCAACCTTTGTGATGCGGTACAGTAGTGTGCCATGAGAAAAGCTCTCTGCCCTCCTTCCTTCCCCCCTTCTCCTGCCGAACTCCTGCTGCTTGGGCGGGGGGGAGGAAGGGCCGGGCGGCGACGAAGAAAAAGTAGAAGGGGCCGGAGTGCCGCCTACTTCGGCCGTTTCCCCAGCCAGCCTCCAATCCGCCATGACTCCTGCCCCTCGCTTGCTGAAGCCACGCGGAGGAGGAGCCCCGCCCACTGAAGCCCGTCCACCACTCATGCTCCTCTCATGCTCCTCCTTCTCCCCCCGGCTTCAGTGAGCGAGGGGCGGGAGTCATGGCGGAGAGCAGCGCCGGGGACGGGGGCCATGACTCCCGCCCTTCGCTCGCACTGCCCCCTCAAGGCTGGAGAAGCTGTGAGAGAGCTGAAGCTGGGGGTGGGGCATGGTGCGGCCAAGCTCCGCCCCCTCCCCCTGGCTTCAGCTCTCCCACAGCTTCTCCAGCCTTGAGGGGACAGTGCAAAGCCAGCATTGCTGCTCTGCCACCACTGGCTTGGCACTGCCCCCTCAAGGCTGGATAAGCTGTGGGAGAGCTGAAGCCGGGGGGCAGGGCATGGTGCGGCCTAGCTCCGCCCCCTCCCCCTGGCTACAGCTCTCCCACAGCTTCTCCAGCCTTGAGGGGACAGTGCCAAGCCAGCATTGTACTGGCTCTGCCACCACTGGCTTGGCACTGCCCCCTCAAGGCTGGATAAGCTGTGGGAGAGCTGAAGCCGGGGAGAGGAGGTGGGGCATGGCGTAGCCTAGCTCTGCCCCCTCTCCCCAGCTTCAGCTCTCCCACAGGTTCTCCAGCCTTGAGGGCAGTGCCAAGCAAGCATTGTGCTGGCTCTGCCAGCGCTGGCTGGGCAGTGCCCCCTCAAGGCTGGAGAAGCTGTGGGAGAGCAGAAGCCAGGGGAGGGGGAAGGGCATGGTGCGGCCTAGCTCCGCCCCCTCCCCCTGGCTTCAGCTCTCCCACAGCTTCTCCAGCCTTGAGGGGGCAGTGCCAAGCCAGCATTGTACTGGCTCTGCCACCGCTGGCTTGGCACTGCCCCCTCAAGGCTGGAGGACAGCTGTGGAGAGTGGAAGCCGGGAGGGGCCGGGCATGGCGCAGCCTGGCTCCGCCCTTCTCCCCAGCTTCAGCTCTCCCACAGCTTCTCCAGCTTTGAAGGACAGTGCCAAGCCAGCATTGGGCTGGCTCTGCCACCGCTGGCTTGGCACTGCCCCTCAAGGCTGTGCAGATCCTAGTAAGATGGCCTTTTGCAGCTGGGAGATGGCCATTTTGTCAGCGCCAATTGTGTTTAAGTACAGGCCAAGGTCTTTACGCACTGTTCCCAGTATGCCTATCACCACTGGGACCACCTTTACTGGCTTGTGCCAGAATTTTTGTTGTTGTTATTATTATTATTATTCCTCAAAATGAGTATCCTGTTACATGAGGGGCAGCGCGGTCAAGTCAGATACGGCGATGCTCTCTCGGAGCCCTTTCTCATAACTAATGGAGTGAAACAAGGTTGTGTTCTTGCACCAACCCTATTTACAATCTTCTTCAGCATGATGCTCCAAAGGGCTACGGCAGACCTCGAAGAAGAAGGCGGCATATATATACGCTATTGTACTGATGGTAGCTTGTTCAACTGTCTGAGGGCTCGCACTAAGACTCTAAACTATCTAGTCCGTGAGCTGCTTTTTGCTGACAATGCTGCCCTTGTCGCCCATTCAGAAGCAGCCCTGCAGCGCCTCACATCCTGCTTTGCAACAGCTGCAGAGCTGTTTGGGCTGGAAGTCAGCCTGAAGAAAACAGAAGTCCTCTACCAGCCCGCACCACAGGAAGAACACCATCATCCCCACGTCAGCATAGGCACATCTCTGCTTAAGTCCGTTCAGCAGTTCACCTCCCTGGGAAGCATCATCTCTTCAGACGCCAAGATTGACAAAGAGGTCAATCACAGATTAGCAAAGGCATAGAGTGCATTCGGAAGGCTTCACAAAAGGGTCCGAAGCAACAAGCACCTGAGGCAAATCACCAAAATCAGTGTGTACATACTGTCTATTCTCCGCTATGGGTCTGAAACATGGGTCACCTATCGCCAACACCTACGACTCCTCGAACGATTTCATCAGCGCTGTCTTCGCACAATCCTAAATGTACATTGGACCGACTATGTGATGAATGTAGCTGTCCTTGAACAAGCAGGGATCACCAGCGTTGAGGCCATGCTATTGAGAACACAGCTGCGCTGGGCAGGGCACGTCTCTAGGATGGAGCACCACCGCCTCCCAAAGATACTACTCTACGGTGAACTCACCACGGGTCAGCGCAAGAGAGGCGCCCCAAAAAGAGATATAAGGACTCCCTGAAACAAGATCTCAGGCTCGGCCAGATTGATCACCAACAATGGTCCACCCTGGCCTCACATCGGGAGGCATGGAGACGCACTATCCATAATGCTGCGGCCTCTTTCGAGAAGACACGCCGAACGGGTCTCGAAGAGAAATGACAACGCAGAAACAACCGCAACTTGGAGACAACATCACCCAAGGAGACTTTCCGCTGTGCTTTCTGCAACCAAACTTGCCTATCTCAGATTGGCCTTTTTAGTCATCAACGCGCTTGTAAAAAGCATGGGACGAGTCCTTCCTAAGAATCTTTGTTCGCGAAGTAATGCCGAGAGAGAGATTATTATTATTATTATCATCTCTTCTCAAACTAATCTTGTAAGCTCTCCGAATAATTTTGTCAGCGCCGAAGGCCAAGGTCTTTAAGCACTGCATCCGGTGTGCCGATCACCACTGGGACACTTTTACTAGCTTGTGCCTATTGTTATTATTATTATTATTATTATTATTATATCCCTGACTTCAGCTAGGATTTGAATCCCCTTTGCTTGTGCTGATTGATGGGGAGGAAGCAGGCCCTTTTGGCACCCTAGGCCAAAGGCTCTGCCCCCGCCCCTGGCTCCTCCCCGCTCTGCCCCGCTCTGCCCCTGGCTCCTCCCCGTCCTGCCCCGGCCCCTGGCCCCGCCCCACTCGGCCGCCAGCTCCGCCTCGCCCCCGGCTCCTCCCCGCCCCCCCCCCTCCTCCCGCCTGGCCCCCGCCCCCCCCCACCCCCCAGCTCCGCCTCGCCCGGCTCCTCCCACCCCCCCCCGCCCCCCCAGCTCCGCCTCACCCCGGCTCCTCCCGCCCTGGCCCCGCCCCCTCCACCCCCCCCAGCTCCGCCTCACCCCGGCTCCTCCGCCCCAGCCCCGGCCCCGCCCCACTGCGCCCCCAGCTCCGCCTCGCCCCCGGCTCTTCCCCGCCCCGCCCGGCTCCTACCTCCTTTCCTCCCTCCTAAAGCCCAATGCCGGCCTGCGAAGTGGCCGAAATCGGGGCTTTAGGAGGGAGGGAGGAGCCGTGGGGAGGCCCCGCATCGGCTCCGGGGTTGGAGCTTTCATTCCTCCTTGCGCCGGCGAAGAGGCGGGGCGGAGCCGGGGGCGAGGCAGAGCCGAGGGGAGCAGAGCAAAGGAGGGGGATTTTTGGAATATTTTTTTTACTTGGGGGGGGTCCGGACCTGCTGCCCCCCCAAAGGTGCCACCCTAGGCCATGGCCTAGGGTGGCCTTATGGGTAATCCGGGCCTGGGCGGAAGGGCAATTGAATCCCTTCCAGCTTCAGAGGAAAAAAAGACCAT